>JABJVR010000288.1:0-21492 GCA_025773905.1 Chitala chitala | reverse complement strand
AGACATTGCCATGTTGTTTATGTCTGTGACTTATGAACAGAAGCTTACAACCCAGGAAGATGTGTGTGTGTGTGTGTGTGTGTGTGTATGTGTGTGTATATATATATATATAATTTTTTTTTCTTGTGACCTCGGAGTTGTGAAGACAGGCTTAGACAAATACAGCCAATGTTATTCCTCTCACCACACACTTCTCTGACTGGTCTCTCTATTTTCAATGTAAATGGAATATTAAATATTGGATTTGCTCCCCTCCCCAGAAGCATATTTTGTAGTAAAGACAGTCTCTTCACTCAAACACACACTGTGGTCTGTCCACATTAAAATGAACCCCTGTGAGATGCTGGAATTCATTCACAACATGGCTGGTCCAGCAGTAGATTCTGCTCTCAGGCAAGATAACGCCAGCTGACTTTGCCAGGAGAAGGAAAAAAAAATCTATTCCACAGTGAGTCATTTCTTAAGTTGTTTTTTCCTTAGTTTTGAGTTTACCTTTCCATTTTGTATATTTTTGCAAAAGAACTACCAGACGGCCCTTAAGAGCAGAATAATACGCTTTTGTCTAGACTTCTTAGGAAACATTAGTAAGTTAAACTGAAATATTATTTTTGTGGTACAACTTTAGCAAGTATCAGTTTATTATAATTTTTTGCTCTACATGTAAAAACCACACTTAATCACTTTAAGACTTAGCACTGGATCTATGTGTAAAATAAACATAAAATTGAATTTAAATATCCAATCTTAAAATTCCTACATATTTAATAATTGAATGTTAATATTACAGTGAAAAGTAGAACCTTGAAGTTCAGTGTGCTGCACATTTTAAAATGTTCGCTTTACAACTAAACGTCTTTACACTTTGCGGCGGTTTAAAGTAACACATAAGCCGTAATTGATTTCTGCCTAGTTAACATGTATCCTGCGGTAGTCACGCTGCTGTAGACGCTTTATGTACTGTGCTTGTTTGGAGGTTTGTCCATGCTGATGTTTCCATTAGCTGTGCTCCTGGCTTGCCTGGACGCCAGTGCGCTGCTGCAGACTCTGCGCCCCACGAACAGCAGTTGTCTCTCCCCGCTAATGCGGACGAGCCCTTAATCTGGGCTCCATTAGCAGACCCTGTCATTCAGACACACGGTGTCGGACTGATTTAAATAAAATGAAATGAAGATAGTTGTTTCTGGTCCCCGGACTTCCCTTCATTGCCGTAAACATATGCTCCGCGGACCGCTTCGCCTCCATCTTATTTATGCCTTTAATTTGTTGTGTGGGCTGCACGAGAAATTAAATTTAATACAATCCTCCCAGGGACCCTGTCATATAATAACATGGTAATTTCTGTGTATCCTTTTGAAAAATGAGGAAATTAATTCCTTCTGACGTGTTCTAATTATTCCAGTGTGAACGGCAAATCGGCTCCCTTGCCGGTCTGCCAAAGTGTTGGAGGCAGTTGGCTGGGGGGGGGTTTGATGGGAGGAGGGCGGGGGGGCGTCAAGGTGCTAATGCTGACCAGCAGCGCGTTTAATTTGAAACATGAGCAGACACCTTTCAACACACCTTCTTAATGTTAGAGCTCTTTATAGAAATTAATTCTCCGCCTTTTGGCGGCTCCGACTTGGGAAACTGGGGTAAATAATGGCACAGGCAGAGGACATATTGAAGGACCAGGTGGCCTGGACATGGAGGAATAGGTGGAGGCCTTGTGATTAATGTTTATTGGCCATAGTTCCACTTGCATTCATGTTGTGGCCTGTACAGTGAGACACACTCAGTAAGGATGAAGGTTTTAGTGTTTTTGTTTTTTTTGGTTTTCTCCTTGAGCTTTCAGTCCGCGGAGGTCATTGTGCGGCCAGTTCTGTTACACCAGCGCTCCCCTCTGTGAGACCCCGTCATAAGACAGGAAAAGGCTTTTCCACTTCTTATCTTGAGATTCCTCTTGCACGCTGATTCATGCCTATCGGGAGGTGTGCAGTTTTAACCAGCGGGTCCATCTATGTTTCAAGTCCTGAAACACATAACAGACAAAAAGTAAAAAATCTGACAAGTATTAAGGTGATTTACTTATTAGTGAAAGTATTTTCATTATTACATCTGTGTTCATAAATACAGGTTGTGTATATTCTGCTGGGTTGGGGGGGTGATGGTCGGCTTTTCAGGGCCAAGCTTACTTGGTACTCTTACAAGCTGACTGCTTGCTTTAGGAAACGTTGTTCTGTTGTGTGGAACACCATTTTTAACTTCATTTAAAGCACTTATAAAAAAATTCAATACTTTCAATTATATTACTGTTTGTGCTTTGTTAATTTTTGCATATTTACTCTAACAAAACTTGTGTGAACAGCCCATGAGAATTAATGAAGGCAGGTTTTAATGTCAATAGTTTTGTAGTTTTGTGTTCAATATTACCTTTAATTACAAAACAAACCAAAATAGAAATTATATACGAAGTGCAAAGTTTCTTCTATTTTACAAAAATAACAGCTTATCTGGTAATAATTCTAATATTACATTCTAAACATTTGTTACATGTGTTCTGGTACTAGGTGAAATTTAAACCTGTTTTGTGAGACAACAAACGTAATCTTAAATATAATTTAATACCTATATGTCAGGGGTGCCCACACTTTTTCGGCTTGCGAGCTACTGTAAAAATGACCAGGTCAAAATGATCTATCTTTATAAAAAATGCTAAATATATTTATTTATTATATGTACTGAGTATACTTTATATATATTGTATTATTAGCATACTTTCATCACTGCATGAACCCTTACGGCACAATACAATTGAATACATTTATGGTCACTACCTTACTCTGATTATTTGCACTGAGAGTTCAAAAGTGCCTTCACACGTTTCCCTTTTTTGGAATAGCAACGTTAGATTAACAGATTAGACCAACGCACTTTCTACATGGTGACCAGTGTGTGAGAAGAGAGGAGAGCTAAGTAGTGGTCATTGCCCAATGAACAAAGTTTTAAGTAACAGCAGACTGGCCGCCCTGTATGTCAATCAAGTGGCAACTACCAAAGGGAAGACAGATGATAGGCTAACATCTAAAAAAACTTTTTGAATGGCGTGTGATCTACCCGCACTACATTTGCGATTTACTGGTCGATCGCGATCGACAGTTGGGCACCCCTGCTATATGTACATGAAATTTGTTCACATTGTCTTACATTTATCTACAGGAAATGTATCTACAAATTTCAATAGGCTTTCACAAGACACTCATGGACTTGTGAAAGAAAAATAAACTACTTAATCTTGTGGTTTTAAAGGGTAAATAGTGTACAACTAAGTTTTTGTTACACTAGTCCAAGTCAAACTGCAGGCTCTGGGGGTTGCGAAGGAGGTGAAGGTGTTGTTGTTTCATTTGCTTCAGGAAACAGCTTCTGTTGATCGTCTGGGGATGTTGATACCCTCATAGCTCAGTGCACAGGGACCTGAGCCAGAGCAGAACAGCCATTACGGACAGTGTTTGGGCTTTCTTGCACAGCGCCGGCTGGTACTGACTGGGGGTTTCGCATCCCTATGCTTTGCCAAGGCCTAAATGGCCATGGTGTGAAATTAATTCAGCAGTCAATTTGACCGAAAGTTTTGAAATCTGGGCTACGTTAGGGGAACGTGCAGAAGCTGTATTAACAGCGAGCTTGTTTCCATATGGTCCTGCTTTAATAGAGCACATTTGTTGCAGATGGCGGGAGAGCCGGGTGCACAGAGGCCGATTCTGGCAGACGCCTGCCTTTCGAAGGCCCGCTGTACGGACCGCGTTGCATCTGATTGCCAAAGTCTTTCCCCCTCTCCTTTTTTCATTCACGGCAGCGCCGCCCTTGAAGTGCTGCCTGTTCTAAATATAACTCTTTTGCCGCTACCCCCCCCCCCACCAGTTTTGCGCAGCAGAGCAAACACAATGTAGCTGAGTCACTCTTTCCTCAGTTCGGTTTCCAAACCGCATCTAGCTTCCTTGAGATACTCGCTTGTCTTCATCACTGTGGTGGGTTGGAAGTGAGTGGAGTCAAGGTGGCTTCAAGCACAGGGCGGGGGAAAGGCGCCGCTTATACTTCAACTCGAGGGCATAGTTCCAAAGCCACAAAAAAAGCTCCGATTCACACATTTATCCCCTCGACAAAAGGTAGTGGGACATTATCTGCATCCGCCATCCTCGTCTCTGTACCTTTTTAGGGTCACTTGCTGGAGGGCCCCTGGTACCGCTCAGCACGAGACGCTCCAGGACAACGTTGAAATAAAAACAAACACGCGCCTCTGTTCCCTACTCGGCTCAGCCCTGCGGGCCGGCCGCTCTGTCCTCTGTTCGTACGTGGCAGGGCGCTGCTGGAGCGCTGTCTGGCGGACTCCCAGTTGGGAGTTCACTGCAGCTCTCCTGGATGGAGCGTTCACACCGACAGATTGCTTTCCCTGTCAAATTAGTACTCAACTAGCTGTCGGTACTTATTCTGTATAAGGCTAGTGAAGTTTTGTTATGTCTTTGGCTTTCTGGATGCTTTAACAAATTTGGAAATTAGTGTGTGTGTGTGTGTGTGTGTGCGCATGTGTGTGCACATACATATGTGTGTGTCTGTGTCTGCATGTGTGTACCTATGTCTGCCTTCAAGGCTGTAACCAAGGCAGACTGACAGGGAGGAGTCACGGCCAGTGGCTTTTTTGCACGTTTCTCTGAGCTGTGAGGAGACACGGTTGGCTGGCTCTACACTGTTTCGTTGTCGATTTTTTCACATCGTGACTGTGCCAGTCATCCGATGTCCCACACCTCAAGTGCCTGGCGCCTGAGCCTCCCTCGGTTGTGGAAACGTAAGCGGGGCTCTTCTGGCTGCGTCCTCGGGTTCCAGGTCTTTGTTTCAGTGCTCCACGCTGTGCTACAGAGTGGCTCTTAGGCAGCAGAGCAGGGGGCCAGCTGCATATTAACATGCTCAGTTTAGAGCTAAAACTCTCCCTCTCTAAGAATGCTGTAACAGAATTAGGGTATTCTGCTTGATATACTGTTCAAGATCCTCCTAAGGTTGGCTTGTTTGTTTGTTTGTTTGTCTGTTTGTTTGTTTAAACACTGTTTGCTTGTTGTAGCTATAGGATGATACTTGCAATGATGCATATAACCTGACTACTACGAAGAAAAATGGAAACTGATATGTAGTATTTTTATTGTTTTTACTATTAACTTTCTCAAATACAAGTATTGTCTTGTTTGTTCTAATTTCCAGCCTGTTGAATTGTTTTGCCACCAGGCAAGTACACTAAGGCATATTTTTTAGGACATTACTTTATATAAAATACTACATATTATGTAATTCAAGTTAATTTAAAAAAGCAGTGGTAAACATTTTGAAACATTTCTTGATATGTATTTATAATAACGCCTTTTCTGTCGAACAAAAATTCTGAAGTTGACTTTGTAGAACACGAATGTTAGCAGAGAGGGGCGCTTTGTGACCGCGAGCGACGCCTCTGGATGACCTTGTCAGTTCTAGCCCGCCTTTCGGGTGGCGGGGCAGGAGGTTCAGGCCCGCGCTGCACACAGCTGCACAAGCGCGTTGCCCTGCTTCATCACGTTTTTTAAATGTTATTTATTGAACCAGAACCAAGGTAGTGACTACGGACTTGACACTGCAGGGCTTCGGCATGCCGGTGGAGGCCAGCTTGGTGGTTGCTCATGTGTTGCAGGCACATCCTTGTATGCAAATTCCAGCCCCTTTGAAGTGACTTGTACGAACATATTAGACAAAACGAGGTGCAAAGGCCTCGTAAGCGCTCAGCTGAAGTGTGAGCGCAAAGAAACGTGTGCATGGCTGTATGTGTCTGCATCTGTGGAGTTACTATGGTTTTCTGTGTATTTCTCCTGCCGCAGAACCCTGAGCGCTGACAATGGAGGCCTTTCTTCGTAGCGGCTTTTTACCGAGGTTAGTTCTTTCTGTTATTGTCACACAGTTCAAACCATCTGTCTCTTCACAGCTCCCGCACCCTGACGCTCCATATTATATGTTGTGAAAGGGCGGGATTGACGGACAGTTCATCCCTGCGGAATGTTTCGCTGCAAACCGCCCGGCCACCTCTAGCTGCTTAGTCGTCTTTATGACACTTTGGAGACTCCTGACCGCCAAAGCCGGGGCACACGCTGGCGCCGGTGCACATGCTGGCGCTGATTGCACTTTACCTTCGTGGGGAAGGGCTTTGGAGCGGCCGCCGTGCAAGCCGCACGCTTGCTGAAATGCTGCATTGTATTCATGTGCTCCGTTGTTCTCCTGACTGAGGCAGGTGGCTGAAGGAGGAAAGCTGGGAGGCGTATACAGAGTTCTGACTTGTGTGGAGTGGGTGTGCTTTAGCCTTTAGGTTTCTGCTAAGGAACCTGTGCTGCTGATAGCTGTAGGGAAACGCAGCCATAATGCTTTGTTGTAAATGGTGATACGATGATGGGAAAACTGCTAATTTTTTTTGAGCTAATGGATGTTTTACTATACAACTGATTTTTATTAACCCTGCATTGGTACATCTGTCGTATTAAAGAAATCCAGCGGTTGTAGCTACTGTTAGAGGTATGTGCAATGTGAGAATTACTGACTTGAACTGGGATTTTAGTTGACTTTAACTTTTTCACTTTCTGTTTTAGCTGTCACGTAATACTGGCTGGCTCTTCACAGAATGAGCAAACAGGAAAAGACATTTGTAGCCAGTAGCTGTTTTTTTTTTTTTTTTCTTTTTACTAAGACAGAAAAACGGGGTCTCGCTGAAAGTTATACCAAATGGAACACGCTATTTATTATTCATTAATTATATGGGTATATTTTGTGATTAGCGTAGTGATCACATAGTAATGAAGATAAAGAGGATAAAAATAGATAAATGCCTAATTCAGTTTTTGTTTTAGGTATCACTTAATGTTGCAGTAGCACGACTAGCATCCATCTTTTCTGCGACATCACATAACATTTTCATTCAGTCAAAGTGTGTATATAAACTATACTAATAATGAAGTGTTTAGTTTTAAACAGCACACAGCTAACAGTATGCTAACATAAACCTTTGTAGTTCTGTGTTTTTTGTTTTTACTGTACTGCCCTGCACTGACTGTTAAAGGAGAGTCTAAAAGGTGAATCGGAATCTGAACAATATTAGCAGTAAATGTCCTCTTTGATTTAGTGATGATCTGAATGAGTAAATTTATGCCAGTAAAAAAATAAACTTGACTGGTGTTAATTTATATGTAGACCTGGTTTTCTTGGAGGGAATAAATTCTTATATAGCGGTTTTAAATTTTTGGATTGTTTTCAGTTCCCATTTAATGGACTAGGTGAATGGAGGGTATGAATTTGACAGTAATCAGAAGGTTTCACACTGCAGAGTAACTGAAGTGTCAACTTGACTGAAGGCAAAGCAAACTAATAAGAAGTAGTTTAGTCAATTTGAGTCAGGTTTTTTGTAAACCTATGTGTTACATATATTTAACCATACAATTTCATTAATTTTTAAGTCTTTGAACAGTCACAGGAAGGAACCTTTCTTTTTACACAAAGAAAAACAACAATACAGGTGTCAGCTTCTCTGCTCAATCAAATTAAATTTAGTTCTCTTTGACTCTGTCAAGATAACAGGTAGTTAGTTTCTTGGGTGGTAGGAGATGCAGAAATACATTTTGTTTTCTCCTATGTCCAACATTGTCAAACCTATGGTTTTTTTTCTAATAGTAGCTCTGCAATAGCAACAAAGGACTGTATTTGATGCATATTCTTGAACTCATGCAGTTTCAACATTTTGACTTTCTTTAGAATGCATATATTGCTTAGAAACTGAGAAAAGAAAAGGAGTTCTGACACCGGGGCACTGGGCAGATTTTCCTGACCCTGAAGCGATGGGTTAAGATGCTGAACGGACATCAGTCTTTGTACATGATGCGGAAGGCATGAGAATGGAGATGCACTGCATTTCAGACGCGTAGCGCCCACAGAGATGTGTCCTTCACCTCTCTTCTACTTCTTCTGTCTGAAAGGCAAAGAATCGATCTCTGGTCCAGAGTTCTGCGACTACTTGCATGGTCTTTGCTTATGAAACGCTCTCTGGTCCAAAGTTCTGCGACTACTCGTGTTTTTCCTCCTTGTTAAATGCTCCATGACTAAAGGGTATGTTAAACCAATATGTATAATAACCACCTTTTAAATAAAAACCCTTCCCCAGCAATAAAAATGCTAAAATAATAAAAAATAGTTTTTTCGCCTGTAGGTTTAGGCATTTTTTTTAAGGTGTGCTAGATTATTTTCAGTTTGGAGTCTTTACCCATCTTTTCTCCATAACGCTGTCAAACAGAGGACTGTCTTTGATTCAAGCCACCTGTTGAAGGAAAACAAACCAGGCTGCCTGTTGTAGCGTGATCACAGGCTGTATAGAAAGGTATTGGGTGGGGGTGGCAAGGGGCAGGAGGCAGTGATGAGTAAAAGCAACACCTCTTAAATCTACTAAATACTCTTACCATCCTACATCTTAAGCCTATAAAACAAATGCTGAAAAAAGCTTGTGACCTTTAACTGCTATAAAAGTCAGTTTCATAACAGTTTCCCTTTGTTCTTAGTTGAAGTCATTAGTCAATGGAAAAGCTGCTATTAATTTAAGTAAATGCATCATTATAGCCCTAATCCACATCCTTCTGTCAATGTCTTTTTAATTAAAAGAGAAGTGTAAGTAGAGAGATCACACACAGGACCAGAAGACAGCAGGAGAAGGTCCTAAACAATCAGAATAAGGTTAAAACCAGGCTCTGACCTGCACCTTTTCCTTTTTGCTCAGTTAACCCTTGTGCTGTTCCGGAGTGTAATGAGGAAGTAAAGGGGAAATAAATGGGGCCGAGAGAGTAAGGGAGTGTGTGTGTGTGTGTGTGTGTGTGAGGGAGAGAGAGAGGGAGAGAGAGAGTGTAGAAATGTCTTAAACATAATGTTAGGTTTCCCAGCTTTGGCCAGAGTTTGTGGAAAGGTGCTTGGGCAGTGCAGGTACAACGAGCACTAGAGCAGCTCACACCGACACCTCTGGCGGCTCATGAGCGAGTTATTCAGACAGGCCGCGCTCGCCCTTCACCTCAGAGTGTTGTCTTCTTGCCTGTTGGATTCAGGAGACAACGTGTGGATGCACTTAATGCAGTTCAGATGCCAGGCATTCATGCCATGAAGTCAATCAGTCAATATTGGTTTTTATACTGAAATGCCTTCCTTTTGACTTTTGTCCCCATGTGTGAATAAAGTGATTCGTGGTTACTAGTTATACCCATGTTTGACAGCAGCGGTCGTGTCTCGTGTGGGCTTCCGGTAAACAGCTTTACACACTGACACTTTTTCTAATAAGTACAGTACATGCTTGTATAACAGACCACTTTTTCCATTAAAAAAAGATGCTTTTATATCAGTGGTACCATAAAAAAAGTGTCAAACAAAGCATGTTTCATTTCCTTTTAATTAGCTTTCCTGGTTTTGTTCTTTGGTGCTGTGTGGACATGCAGAAGCTGAGTGTGTGCTGTGTAGAGCGAAAAGTGAGCCGGAGGTTTGATTGGCGCTTCTCAGCAGCGAATCCGAGGCAGTTATCTCCCCGGCTGTACGCTCCCGGCCCCACAGGAACACACCCCCCTTCTCCGTCCTCTTCCATTATTTGATGTAATGAAAAGAGAAAGTGTATAACACAGGCACTGTTAATTAATTTAGTCCTACAAGATTAAGATAAATGAAGCACATTGAAGACTGACTGGGTAAGAGGGGCCCACTTAGGACCCCCTCCAAACCCTCCACCCTCACTCCATCGTACTGCCTGGCTTTACAATGGGGCCCAGTTAAAAGGTGTGGCTGTCCGTTTGGTTAACCCCTCTCAGTTTCACCCACAAAACTTACATGGAGAATGTTAAACAACACGCTTCAGTCTGCCTTAAAATCATGACCCAGAGAAGCTTAAACCAAACTCTCCGCAACTCTGCATTTAGGAATGATGAATGTCCTTAAGAGCTAAATATGTATTTATAATGTATAATGTATAAAAGTTATTTTATTTTATTTGACTGTACAAAATAATTTCATACCATCTGATTTATATGCCACGCACTATTTGCCGCCATTTGTCTTTCTGCCTGACATTACACTGGAGACGAGAGGTCCGGATTTATGCATTCAGGCTGTTTCTGTTTACTATCAGATGTTTTAAGGGCTTTTCTTTGATCTCGTCTCATCGGTCAGCGCCGGTTTAAAGAGCCGTTTTAACCTGATCCGTACTGATCCTGGTTCTGAGGCCGCGTGGAGTCCGAATGGTGTTCTTGTGCAGCGCAAACTTTTCACCATCTGAATGGCTCGGGCCTAATGCGGCTTGGAGGTTATTTGAGCGCGGAGAGACGGACAAAAAGAGAAAGGGCGTTTTTTTTTTTTTTTTTAAAAGCCAGACAGTTGTCTTCATCCGTACCCCTTTCAACAAATCAGCAGTCTATCAAGGACTTTCTCTGCACACAATTCTACATGGCCGGCATGACAGCACAGACCAATCATTATGCCACTTGCTCTTGCGTCCTTTATTTTTCAAGTCACTGACAATAGGTTGTTGATTGTGTGGTCAACACCAGAACAATTGCTCCCTCTGTTTTGGTGGCAGGGCAGAATTTTAATGTTCGCTCCCCAATAATGGCCTCTTTATGGTTATTCTTGGAATAGGCCTTTGGTGTTGGAATAGATGCTGTCAGTACGCCATTATTTTATACATTTTTTATTAGCTCATCGTGTTGTCTGTACGGCAAAAATCATAGCTAATTAAGCCGAGGGGACTCCGCTTCCAGCTTTCTTACTTATGAGTTAAAATGTGGCACTTGATAGGCTAATAATATAAAGAAAGGTGGTAAAAAGAAGGATTAGAGCTGTTGCCGTAGTAACTCCAACTTCCATCAGCAAGGGAACAATGGCCTTGTGTTCTTCCACCACCTTGGCTTAAAAAATAGAGAAAGAGAAAAAGAATGTTCTGAAAGGACAGGACCCTTTTTAACAACAAAGTGGAATCCAGGCCTAATAGGCTCTGTGGTGTGAGTTGTTAGGCGAGACCGCCGGGGGATAGGGGAGATGAAAGGTCACCACATAATCCAAGGACAGCGAAGGTCGTTGTCCCCTTCTACAATAGCAGTTTGTTTTGTGCTTCCAGTTGTTATCCACAGTCAAGCCAGTGGCTGAACTGAATACCTGCAGCTCAACCATTTGAAACGCACAGGAAAAAAGGAGAGGTGCGGAACGCTGAGGAGTTTATCACATGGCGCCGCCAAAGCCTGTTTTGTTGCTAATAAAAAACTTTATTTATCTTAGAGATTTGGGAAAAAATAACAGCCCTATTAGAGGAACTGGCTAGATGCACTGTTGATTAGAGCAACAGTTACCATGAAGTTCCCACAGCACAAAGAGACCAAAGAAGTGCAAGTTTCTGCTGTTTTTGTTTGTATTAAGGTCCCATAACATTTACTGTTAATGACATTTATCAAATTTCAGAGTCTGTGCATGCATTTTCGTGACCATTGTCCACCTTCTCACCATTTTCTGTAGTCATCTTCAGTTTTCTGTAGTCATCTTCATTCGCACAGTTTACCCCTGTTTTGTTTTCCCTTTCACTGCATTCTTTTCTTGACTTGAGACCTTTCTTAGTAAATCCAAAAGATTTAATTAAAAAATTTGAAAGAGATTTTTTTCCCAATACAATAAATCTGTTGGAATGAAAAGCTTTTCAATAAAAAGTTGATGTGTGCCATGCCAGAACACATTTCTCTTTATGTGTTTTTTTACTCCTTGGTTGGGAGCGGAATATGTAACATTACTGTAATTTATGGTGTGGAGCACTGTGAGACCAGTGGGGGTTAATGAATTTGGCATTGCTAATTAAGTGGTGTTGAGAGCGGAATATTAATCTAGTGCCTTGTGTGACAGGTAGAGCCCAGAGGCTGCAGGAGTCTGGGAGAGTGTGGGCATTCTTACCTCCTCAACACGCTCTTCCCACCTTAACACAGCTGTGCTCTTGTATGACAGGACACAGTACAAGAGCTCTTTTAAGCACAGGAGAATCCCTCTTATTGCAATGATTATATTTAACCAGAGATTGTTTAATTTGATGAAGTGTTCAGGAGGCAGTACATTGCCTCTGATTAGGGAAATGGAAAACATATTTTCCTGTTTGGTAACAGTAAGTGTAGTTCTTACTAAGAGTTCTGTTTATTTAGAGAAGATAATACACATGTTTACTTGGAATCATGAATATTTAAACAGCACAGCACATTTAGTTTGTGTTTTGTATTAATTCTGTAGCTGACATAAAATGTGTGTAAGAGAACTGACTGGGAAGCGACTAGGAATGAGGACTTTACATTGTCTAGAGTGTGTGAAAGGGCTCAGAGTAGGCTGTACAAAGGCTGCATTATGCCTTACTGTACGGTTACCTCACAGACACCTTCCAGTGATGCAGAGGAAAAAGGCGCTTTTTAGAAGGAGTACTCAGGCTGAAAAGACTGGAGGCAGCAGACTGGAAAGCACTGGTCAGGAAGAGTGTCCCTTGTTCTGCCACAGTTACCCTAACTAGCACACCTATGTTCAGTCCTGGCTGTAAAGGAGACAGGACAGCCCACTGCTTCATTGGCCCGGGGCGGCCTGAAGCACTGGGTGTCCCCCTCACCTGCGTAGCAGACGGTTCAGAGCGGCAGTGTTCTGTGCTGTTCGTGGTGTTCTTACCGGTTTGTTTTCCTATATACATGGCCTGGCACGGCTTGCTTCACGCATGTACGGTGAAACTCTCATCGCGTGACCTGGGTCACACCACATGCATGATTTATAGCACATGTGGTGTAGCGTGGGTTGCTTGTTGCTAACATGTGTTCTCGGACGGGGTGGTTGTGTGGGGTTATCTGTGGCTTTGTTCAGAGTGTTGTTGCTAAGACGCACACCAGAGCCTGAAAACACAGACAGATATCAGGGTCATGATGACACCCCCCCACCCCCCCCCCGAGGTCTCCATCACACAATCATTCTTTCTCTGCTCCCTAGCTTTGCCCCCCAGTCCTGCATCAGTCAGCACAACACCCCACCTGCCTTCTGACACATTCTGTCTATGAGCTTTTGGTTTAGGTGTAAGTCAGCGCCAGCCCTAGTATTGGTTTTGCGAATGAGAGTGCAGCCTGTGGGAGTCAGATTGCTTTCAGTGCTCTGCTTCCCCGCTTCCCGCCCGTCCAGCCTCACAGGATATCCTGAATTAGTGACGTTTGTCACTCGTCCAGACTGGTGAGCGCCCGGTGACACGTGACGACAGTCAGCGGCGTATTCGTGTACCGTGAGCAGCTAAACAAGTGAACCGGTTCCACTTTCTGTCAATGAGAGGTTAGTTGGTGCCATTAGTCAGAGATAATAGCTTCCACTTAGGGGGGAACTTAATTAATAATTACACTGGCTCATTATGGTCTGTCTTTGTGCAAAACGGTCGACCTGGTGAGCATGCAGAGAGGGTTTTCAGTGACCGTTTCCACTGTGACCCGTCCGTGTTGCTATGATGATGAGACAGAGACTGCTCACGGATCACCAACAGAAACCTTATTTATTTCTCCAGTATGTTTGCAGGACTTGTCATTATTGCTGATCTTTGGGGGGGTTTCAGAGGAAATGTCTGATGTTCATACAGACAGTTAACAGAGTATGGAGGCATATACAGCCATTTGGGCATTTGAAGCTTTGGCAAAAACTTGGCTTTTAGGTCACTGAAGCCTTAGTTTGTAAACAGTGAAAAGACCGTCGCACTGAGGAGCTGTGACCCCCTCAGTGCACTTTCAGTTGGTACAGGCCTCTGTTTCTCTGTCTGAGTTGGATCTGTTCTACAGGCCAACAGTTCAAGAGAAAAGTACCATGAAAGTCTGTGCTTGTAATGCTGAGGCACTAAGAGGAAATTTAGTATTTACAGTTCATCTCTGTTTTCTGATGTTCATACAACAATTAAATAAAGCAGAAGGAACTTCCCAATATTATGGTATCAGATTGACTACAAAAATGTAGTCTCTGTTTTAGTATTTGAGTTTATGTGTTGGTAAAAACTATGAAACTACCAAATTATGTTGTTTTTTGGTACATTTTTCATTATACTGTAGTCACCAATATTGACATTAATATTGTTTGAAGAACAAGCATCAAAACTCTGAAGATCAAAATTGTTAGTTTTTTTTGCATACTTTTTTTCACATTGTTGTTATTATAGTCACCTATTTTCACATATTGTTTTAAAAACAACAAGTAATAAAATTTTAAAACTAAAAATTTTCAGTGTATTAACAGCTTTTTCGGGCAAAATTTATCACACACACAAATTAACAAAACGTGTTTATGCTTGGACACAATATTTGTATATCTATAAACACACCAACGCCTCGTTATGCAGAAAAAGCTAGATCAATGTAATAATGAAGTTCATATTATATCAGACCAGTTAATACAGTGTTAAGAGTGTTGATATGATCATTTGTAAGAGGTTTACTGCAGCTTGTTCTAAAATGCAAGAGAAGGAATGTGGACACTGTCTAATCAGTGAAATCTTGTCTTGTACCAAAAAAATTAAGAAAAGTAAACATTTTGGCAAATATTTTTGCTAAATGTGTGTCTAAGCTATAATGAATAGCAACTTTACAGCACAGTTGTTCATGAGAACATTATGCACCAATAAACCTGTAGATGAACTTTTAAAAGTCTGTCTTGGTTTTGAATAAAATAAAAGAAAAACACAATGAAATAATGAGCAGGTTTACCATCTTTTTTTACCATAATAATGGCTCTGAAAATTCTAAAGGTTCTATGTACGTAATTGAGTTTTGTCACCCAATTCAAAGTATGCTGTTAAAAGCACATACAGTAATTTTAAAAGTCAGTTTGTTTTTTTTCCCCTCTGGATTAAAGCAAGGAAAAAAACAAAACTTGATTCATTTTAGTATGGCTTTTAATGCTGATTATATAATATTGTCAAAGACCTTATGTCCCACTGTTAATATGCAGCCAAATTTTTCACACAAGACACAATGTTGACTTTAGAATGCTGGTCTTGTGGCTTCGCTCAGTAAAAAGTAGGATTGTGTTGGTTAACACCAAGAAGGAAGGTTACAACTTATGTGATGGGCACTGACACACAGCCGTGTGGACGTGTTCACAGAGCGCTTAGGAAGAAAAGGCGGTCAATAGATTAAAGGTTAAAAACTGGACCTTTGTAGAGAGAATGAGCCATGTAGTCTGTTGAGAATAAAGGCATGTGTTAAATAATACCTCCACTACTCCCAGAACTAGAGATGATCACAGTGATGGTGAAGATGATGATGATGATGAATAGGATGAAGATGATGATGATGATGATGGAAAGAGTAACAGTGGAACCCCACACCTCTGCATATCCGTCCAGGGTTTGCTCACTTTGCTTTACCAGGGATAGGCTCTAGGTGGCCCCTCCCACCTTTGGACGGCCCCGATCGCTCATACGTTACACAGGAGCCGACCTGCGTCAGACTTGGACAGGTGGGCCAGGCTCGTCCACAAGTAAGGTACAGGCGTGCTCCTACTGCAAATATTTGTGTTTCCTTGGCAAGCATTTTACCCCCTGTTTGTTTGCTTGGTTGCTTAAGATTATCTCGGCAAGAGGGCCAGTATTGTCAAAATCAGACATCAGGGAAAAGTTATTTTAAAACAGATTTTATTCAAGGTTTAAAGGTGCACTAAATCTTTTTTCCATGTGTAATCCTACATGACTGCAGATGTTTGTGAAAAATATTGAGGACAAACAATACATAAGCACTTGTACAAGTATAATAAAAATTTTATATAAATATATAATTTTAAAACTAACTGTATACAGGTTTCTGAAAGAAAATGCATTATTTAAGAAAAAATGTTTGATTTATGGTTGCTAATGTAGAGTTTATTTTACATTTAGCCGATGCTTTTATCCAAAGCAATTTACAGCGTTTCATGTACATGTTGCAGTGAAGTAGCACTGGGTGTCTTACTCAAGGACACACCTGGTGGCTGGGCTAGGATTCAAACTGGGAAATTTCTGCATCCCAGCCCGATGTTCTACCCATTCAGCCACCAGGCTATTTCAAAACCACTTTTTGTGTAGCCTGAAGAGAAAATTGTGGAAAGGATTGAGACTACAAGATTATTCCAAGCATCTTTCCATATCCTGGTTCTGTAAACCTGACAGAAGGTTGTGGATGACCAACACCATATTTGAGAAAAGAGGTAACTTTCGCGATGCAGATGGATAAATGACGTTCAGTAAGACCGTATGGCTTACGATGTTGTTTCAGAACTTGGTTGTCGCGCTTTCTGCAAGGTCTTAAAAACATATAAATGAAATAACATCACAGGAGCCAACATTGAGCTCACTAAGGGCTTTGATGGCCATATCCGTAATGGCTGCTCTTTGGACTGCGTTGCGTTCGGTTCAGCTAGACAAAGGACAACTGCATTGATCATTTGAAAGTTCTTTTTGGAGACTTTGTTTCACATGGCTTGTTACTTATTTATTTATTTTGCCAAAACATGTAATATTCACACATGCCTTTTAATCTTGGTGACAGACAGAAGCTCGAACTGTAGCCAGGATGAGGGGGGGTCAAGCTTTTCGGCACCGTAGTGAAATAGGAGCAGGACGGCCTCTGTGCTTTACACGTTCGGCTGCCTCTCCGTGCTGCTGCCTTATTTTATTAGTCTGTCTTTCGCGTTTTGCTTTGGTGGCTTTTTGTGGTCTCGAAGAAAGCCGTGTGGGCATTGTTAACATGGCAGCAAGCGAAGACTCTTCTCCTTAGCCTGCATTTTTGGCCTGTTACTCAAATCGATGTTAAACTTTACTGTGTAAAAGTCTATTCTACACTCCTCAGATTTAGCTGGATGTTGGTTTGAGTATGAATGTAAAACTGTCCATTCCAAACACACTCACAACTGTGGTGTGAGGTAATAACTCAGAGTGTGTCTGCATTTCTGTTGCTCCTCTTTTGCCATTTGGTTTTAATGTTTCACACCAGCAGTCAGTGTCAGTTTCCCTGCATAATAACCTTTAATCATAAATCTCTAAGGTGGGGCTAGTCCAACCTTCCATTCACCGAGCTCTCTGCATGGCCTCATCTGGGTGGGGCAAACAAACTGACCCTCTCAAGATTTTCCTATGTGCCACACGTAATTTAGACGTCGCACCCCCCCCCCCCTTTCCAACCACAGCTCCCTTTTTTCAGTTCTTCCACCCTCCCGTTCAGGAAAAACAAAAGGATGGAAGTCTAGAAAGACAAACACAGACACCTTTTTTGTGCTTTGTGTATTCAGCCAATGAAGTGCAGTGATTTTGATAGACAGAAAGGAAAGCGCACACAAGATCGTGTAGCTCGGCCAGCTAACGAGCTGCTGTCCAATCAGCCCAAGAATAGAGCTG
Source organism: Chitala chitala (assembly GCA_025773905.1). Classification (NCBI taxonomy): domain Eukaryota; kingdom Metazoa; phylum Chordata; class Actinopteri; order Osteoglossiformes; family Notopteridae; genus Chitala; species Chitala chitala. Next base: position 4,055 of record JABJVR010000288.1, on the reverse strand, counting down.
CTTCATCAAAGCAGTGCTGAAGGTGATTTCCTCTCCTGAACTCTACCCCCCCTCCTTTTTTTTCCTTTCAGAAATCCATTTATGAGATGAGAATGAAAGGGAACAAAACTGCTTTTCTTCTCATTATTCTCTGCAAGTTTTCCAATTTGGGTGACCGTCACTAGCCGTGCTTCCTATTTTTGGAAGAGAAGGGAATCAGGATACTTTCTGAGAAAGCGGGCCACTGTGTGCCGACATTCCAGATGTCCCAACGGCAGTTGTACCAGCCCAAGTTTTCTGGGTGCCACGATTGCCAATGATGAGCTCATAAGGTTCAGGCTGAAGACTGAGGCACTCAGTTCTCCAGGCATTTCTGTACAGAATAGCCCCCCCTTCCTTTCATGCCTTACTAAGTGTCTCCAGTGTCTCCCTCCTTTCCTGTGCCAGCCAAAATTGCTCCCTCATAATTAGACATTGTTCCCCATTTTTTTTCCAAGTCTTTTGCTGTTTTGTTAGGGCCCCCTTTTCTTCTACTTCTTTTCTTCTCTCCCCCCATCTCCTATCACTCATTGTATCTCTCTCGGAAACAGATAAACTTGTGATACCCCCCCCCCCCGCCTCCTTCCTCTTTGCCTTTCCTTTCTTGCACATTGCCCGAGCATAGACTGTGGGAGATTTTACACTCGATTTGTTGAATCTGAACTCATTGCTGTAAACTCCCAAACTGCCCTGAAGAAACTATCTTTATAAATGGCAGAAAGGACCTGGGCTGAATGGCGCTTTGTTTACTGTTTTCCTAAAAGGGGCCCCCACTATATTTCATCTGTCAGGGTTGCTTTTCTTTCTCTCAACAATGCTTGATTGTTTCTGAAAAAAAAAAAATTCAGGTTCCATGGACAGGAGAATTCTGTATTATATTTTCCAGCCAAATTCCGATCTCTGTTTTCCTTCCCTTGCGCTCACAAAGGGCTCATAACTTACTGTCAACTGGGAGGCAGACCACAACGCTCCACTGTTACTCAGCAAATGGGTTCTGCCGGCTGACGGCCGGACGGGCTGTAAAGTTTGCTTAACTGCAGCGGCGGTGACAGAGGGCGCATTGGGAACTGCATCCCCCAGAAGGCACAGACTGGTGCATGTTTAAAAGGGGAGAAGGAAAAAAAAACACACTCAGACATACACACACACACACACACTCTCTCTCTCTCTCACGCACACACACGCATTACAGAACCAACCAGCAGCGTTTTCTGACTGAATCGTTTTGCCGACTTGCTGCTGCGCTGAACGTGGCTGCCCTGCTCCTTCCCGGCTCCTTGTTCCTTGTGATTCTCGCGGATCCTGCTGGACGCGTTGAGGGACAGCGTGCTCAGCGGCCAGGGGACCGTCGACTCATTGTCGAGCGACATCTGCCACCACCTTTCAAGCTTGGCGTGCTGGCAGGCGGTGTTCTGGGTTCGGGCTGTGGTATGCCATCCAGCTCCGAAGTGGCAGCGCCCGCACACCGGGGAGGGATTGTGGCAGAGGGGCATGCTGGGCTCTGCACGTGAGTGCCACCTGGTTTCGACCTGGCAGACAGAACACCTCACCTCCACTTTCCTCTTGCACTCCAGGAGAGGGAGCGTGGGGGGGGATGTTAACAGTTAACTAAATGAAGCAGCTAAATTGACCTAACTTTGTGAGTTTGTTTGAATAAGGCTCCAGTTTAAAAGTCCATATTTATTATTGTTACGTTATTAGTAGTGTCTCTGCACTGTACCTAGTATTGTGCTTCATCAGAGTATGAAGGTGATCATGTAATTTTTCTAAACTGAATGGTGTTTATTAAAGCATGGACAAGTACACTTACGTGGCCATGAAGATACTTTCAGGTAACCTAGAGTGCAAGGTAATTTCTGCTTTTGTGTTACATGTGTGTTATTGAGCTTTCAGTAGTAGCTTCAGGTGTTGTTTATTTCTGCCTTTGGAGTGTACCATTCAGTTTTTAAAGGAAGAACGTGACTTTTACGTTGTACATGGTGTTGTGAAGGAACGGTTGTAACTATGGAGCTAAAAAGAAGTAATCTGAAGAATAATGTCAGATTTAATAAAAGAAGTTTTTGGGCCATCTTTGAAATGCTTTGAAGCACGTTGCTGTAAAAGGCGCTATATAAAAATAAATTCAATTGAGTTGAATTGGATCTTTTTTGGGAGTATATATTTCTGTATCATTGATTTCCAGTGTCAGTATTCAAGAAGTTCATTTATGATTCTGTGTGTTTAACAGATTATTAAAAAAATTTGAATATTTGATTTGCAGCCGTGATTTTTTTTCCTAATTTGGTGTGCCGTTCATAATTAAAAAATAATTTAAAATTTATTTTTTCTCTTTTGGTTGAAAGTCTAGTTGCAATGTTAGATGAAAGTGTAAAAATTGACTGAGAAGCACGACCTGTCACTTGTTCCGCGCTCACCCTTATGTGATGCTACCCAGGTCGTTCACCAATACGCTAAACCGTTAAAGCAGGGAAGAGTCGCTTATCCGCGGTCACGTGATGACGATACGTTTTATTGAGGAACTTCGCTGTGCTTGTGGTTTGGTGAGTGAGCTGTGAGTGTACGGACGTGGTTTCCTGCTGCGTCTGAGCCCAGGTGTAAGCCCTGTATGTGTAAACACGGACTGCATACACGGGACGTGATTTTGTGATTAATCCCAGAGTGCGTTTTTGTTTGTCCCGAATAGGGGCTGTTGGGTAGTAGGAGCAACTCAGGTTTGTCGGAGACCCTCCTGGGAATGGGGGGGTTGAGTTGTTATGTGTGAGAATTGGATAATGACCCCAAATAATTACTTATAGCATATCCAAGTTAGAAAGTGATGGACACATTGAAGCCCTTTTTGTAAATAAAACTTTGTATTAACGTTTCCCAATGTTTATAGACGTATGGCACACCCTCGTATTTGCAAATATTGTTTTGCATTCCTTTTTGCCGTTGACTCTGTGCAGACAGTATTAAAATATAAAACAAGTGTACGAAGAAGTGCATGTATAAAATAATTTTAATAGTTTATTTCATTTTTGATTTACAGACAGTCTGACAGAGCAATGCACTCATCCGCCACACTCGCTGAGAAAACATGTTATTTTAAAAAAGAAATCTAATGGTTTGCAGACTGGTATGAAAATTGGCTTTATTTGCTCTGGCCGACGAGAGCTGGGAACCACTTAATCATGTGAAAATGTGAATAGCGCTGCGTCTCTAAGCTCCCAACAGAGAACTGCAGTGAGCGCAGCCTCGACCAGAGTTCTGATAGAAGAGAGAGACGTTTATTCTCCCATGTGTGGCAAACGCTATTGCAACATACTTCATGTGATAAGCACACTGAGATCTCTGTCTATTATTATTGTTGTTATTATTACCATCATTGCACGCAGGCACAACATTTGGAGCAAATTGAAATAACTCGCTTCCACAAATGGTCTTGTGTTTAATAAATGTTCGTTTAACTTTGACGGAACTTTGGAAAGGGCTGTGTTTTACTAGAATGCTGGTTGTTTATGGATGTAATGGACCTATTAGCCTCAAATTAGTATGACATGAACCACTGGAAATGATTTCCATGACTTTTCAAAGTAGTAATACTTTTATTTGCTTAGACAGCCAAACATATGGTCACTTTCCTGTTAATGTCATTTGTTGCTGGGAAAAACGCGTTACACAAGATACGCAGTAAATTATGTATTATTTATAAAGAGTTTCTACAATTTTTGCGTTTATGTGGAATTTAGATTTTTTAAAATAGTTTGTGAAACTGTTTATCCCCCCCATCCACTCTATACTGAAGGCCAGGAATAGAATATGACCAGAGAAACCCCTTTGAGATTACTTATTTTTTTACATTTTGTTGTGTATCATCTCCCACCTTGCGATGTTTCTCGTATGCAGATTGTTTTTAGTCATAATTCAAAATTCTGTCATAAAACTACCTTCAGCTTTTTCTCCTTTTTTCTGTGTTCCTTGGCTGTGTGTGCTTGTGTGCGTGTGTGTGTGTGTGTGTGTGTGTGTGTGTGTGCGCATGTGCTTTTAGCAGTGGTTTA
>JABJVR010000287.1:0-21494 GCA_025773905.1 Chitala chitala | reverse complement strand
AAGGCAACCCCCTCACACACACACACACACACACACACACACACACACACACACACACAAACACACACACACACACACACACACACAGAACAAGCATAAGCTGAGGACTGCTGCAGTGAAGGCCTGGCAGAGCATCACCAGGGAAGAAACCCAGCATCTGGTCTGAGGAATCCACACTTCAGGCAATCGTTGACTTCAAAGGATTTGCAACCAAGTATTAAGTATGGCAATTTAATTTTTGATTATGCAAGTTTCTCCAATTACGTTTCACACCTTAATATAGGTGTCAGGGCTGTGTATAAAAACGGTTGTAATTCTTGCACAGTCTATGCAGTATTTTTGACAAATATTTTTGATATTATACTAAAGATGAAAGCCAACACTTAAAGGACACTCTTATTTGAAATCCACTGTGGTGGTGTACAGAGCTAAAGTGTTATGTATATAAAAATATTATGTCACTTTTCAAATTCTTTTGGACCACATCGTATACTCTACACCAAAATGCCATACAGATATTATGGCCTGAAATATCAGCAAGAGAAGCATTTGAAAGCTTTTTTAAATGGCCAACACACCTGTCAGTACTGATGTTTTTAAAACTATGGCTCGATTCACACTAATTCAATGAAAAAAAAAAGGTGATATTGAATTTTGATGCTAGAATTTTAATATAAAAATAGATTTTCTTAACACAACACTTTTTTTTCCTAGCACATGGACATCCCTTGGTATCTGAATTTTTAAAGCAGAATTTCTGTGTTGAGCATTAAGTGAAACAGTACCTGGCTCTAACAATAAGGTGTTAGGTGAAGAAATGCCTGGTCATGACATGTTAGATGAGGCAGTGCCGCTCCCTGAGAATTAAGTGTTACGTGAGGTAGTACCTGGCCATGAGAATGAGGTGTTAAGTGAGGCAGTATCTGGCCCTGAGAATGAGGTGTTAGGTGAGGCAGTATCTGGCCCTGAGAATGAGGTGTTAGGTGAGGCAGTGTCTGGTCCTGAGGCATTAGGTGAAGCAGTGCCTTGTTCTGAGAATGAAGCATTAGGTTAAGCAATTTGGGGGTCTCATGTAATGTGGGTTATTGCATGCAATGTTTTTCTTTAATTTCACTTCCTGGAAAAAAAAATCCTGCATAGTGTTTAAGATGACAATGATATTGGTAAAGGCAGCGAATCCTGACTCACCGTTCATCGGCCAGTTCTTGTACTTCTGTGGACCCTCTTGTATCTGTGATTCAGGAAGGTGCTCTTACTTCATTAGAGTTACTGACACATAGTCGCAAGATTCATCACATGATGCAATCAATTTTTTGTGTGTTGAGGAGCACAAAACTGGTAAACAGGGGGAAGGAATCTGCAAATTATCGATTTCAAGAAATTTTATTTATTTTAACCATTCAAAATTTAGTATGTGTGTTGAATATGCCATAGGGATTTTATTTGTCTATACAGTGAAGTTGGGAATATGTTTTTAGTTGCAGATATTTAATAATCCTTTCAATACAGTTGCTGGTTGAAAAATGTTTTCATAAGAATATGTGTGTTTGTACAGGGCGTATTTTAATGTAATAATTCAGAAGACACTCATATCATATAAAGGCAGGACTGATGTGTAGTCTGTCCTGGGTGAGCAGAGCTAGAACACAAATATCTGTGCAAGCCGAACACTTAACTGACCCCTCCTCACTGACAACTAGTTGTTCTCCTCCATTGCTTCCCCAATGGAGATAAAAAAGGAATGACTACAGCAGGGCATATCAGAAGCTGCTTTCCCAAACTCCAACTAGGTGTGGAACTTTACTCATTTTATCATTTTATTTCAATCATTTTATTTTTCAAAAAATTGTTGTCAAGAGAATTCCTTTGCATATTTAATTTTTATCTCTCAAACTTAGGGCAGCATATGTTTTCAGGCATGTTCAGCTAAGACAGAATGCTTATTGGCTTGTGTCACTGTCACATCCATAACAAGGAGGACATGCTCATTGCATGAGAATGATGCAGCAATGAGTCCGTCCTCTTCGTCAGTCAAAACAGATACCTCATCATGGCTGACCGGTACCCTAGGAAAACGCACATAACTTGTGCAATGAACTCTGGTTTCTGTGAAGGGCGCATATGTCACGGCACAGATGCAGCGGCGAGGCCTCATTGACGGCCACTGCTAGCTTACAGACTTGATTTCAGAAGTTGACTTTGCCTCGGGCATAGGGGATCTCATGTGAGCGCAGTCAAGACCCTGCATGTACATTATGCAGAAAGCCTGTCAGTTAATCATTTGAACAAGCTGATGCTCCACCCTCTGTACCCCCTCCTTCCTGTTCTCCGTGGAGGAAACACAATAGTTATGGAATTTTCCATAGTTAGAAAGGAAGGCTTCTCTTTTTTTGTAATATTCCTCTAAAGGAGGGGTTTTCTCCTTTGATGGCTTGACATAAATGTTCAAGAAAACCCTGAACCTTTGCACCATTAAAACAATATCGCTACAATTACTGTGTAAACTTTGAAAGTTAAATTATCAAGCAAGTAATGAATATTCATCGACAGAAAGAATGTTTCAAATTCTTTGTTGTACACAATGTGACAGGAATATATAATTTTGATAGCTATAAGTTCTATAAGGTTAGGATGTTCACAAAAAAGGGGTCAGTCTTTTTACATATCTATATGCAAATGGTTTGTCAAGTTCGCAAAATGCCCATCTAGATAAATACTGCTATGTCAGGTAAGAATGTTTAATTTTGTAATCACTTTCCATAAATTTGAATATCTGTCTAGCATTAGGAAATAAACATTGTGTTCAAAGCAGTCTTTTGATGCATCACAGCATAAAAGAACATTCAAGACAAATTTCATAGCAGAGGAGAACACCTCAAACCATGTTAAAGACATTAGAGGATATTATGCGAACTGATTTATACTGAGAGGTCAATAAAAGAGCTATAATCAATGTGGAATTAGATGTTATGGCAGCATGATTTAAATTGCTTCAAGTCCATACAATGGCTCATCGACTCCTTTTCAATATCTAAGTCAAAAAACATGACTGAAAGGACATCTAAATCTTTATCTTTCAGTAATTTGTCAGACCTTGGAAAATTACATTCAAGGGGATTTCTTAATTATGCTTTTGAAATAGTTTTCAGCAAATAGTATTGTAAAGTATTGGGAAAGAAAGTAAAACATTCTTGAACTATTTAAAAATCCTCAACATGTACATATTATGACTGCTTTTGAGATATTTTGCTCTCAGGGTTTTCCATCCTGGGATATACATGTATGTTTTTGCTGATTCTCTGTTTTCTGTTATGGTAAAGTAGATCTGATGTCTGAAAGTTTTTGTGCCCCATTTTGTCTCATCATGTATTTGGAAGGCGTAAGTATTAATGGTACATTAACTACTAATTAGATAAATTAGGCTAGGTAGATTGAAAGGGATGAATATGACCATCCCTCCATATACTGAGCCTGAGAGCCTGAGAGCATTTGATTTATGGAGACCTTTTATATCTGTCCGTGATCACAATTATTAATGTTGCTTAAAAAAAGGCATAATTTTCATCACTTTTCTCGAGTTACAGGTTTTATTTCATAGATCTCACTTAAGATTTTCCTCCCTTTATTGAAAGATTATGGAAATCTTTCAGTACCCTGGTTCAGAATCAGAATAAAAATTAACATTTCTTCCTGCCTATTATAATCACAGACAACAACACCAACAACTGTTACTGAAAAATCAACTTGTCTGAATCACAAACATTTTCAGCTAACAGTGCAGATGTCTCAAAAGGCAAACATTGAGGGTTTAGATGCAGGACAATGCAAATATAAATGGTAAACTCCCTTTATTACCTCATTTACTCAGGCCCTCTCCTCCCCAAGGCCTCACAGACATATGGAAGCTCTTCCTATGCTAGGAAGCAGAACTGAAGGGCAGGGTCTGGCTATTATGTAAGTTGCCATCTTATATTATATGGCAAAGAAATATCAGGAAGCATAACAAGGCAGGATAAGAAGCTGTCCCCTGAGCAGTGTCTGGAGACACTGGCTCAGTTCCTGCTCCCTGGCCTAATTTACAACCCTAACCCAGTTTCTCCATGGCATACAGCTGGCTGAGGTCACAGCTACGGTCAACCGCTGCGGAAAATAGAACCCTGAGGGACAGTGCTCTTGGTCTCTGCACTCTATTGCGTGGCGCCAAGAGTTCAAGGCCTACATCTGAAACCCACAGATGTGCTTCTGTGGGTGGGTGAGTGAGTGGGTGGCTGAGTGAGTGGGTGGCTGAGGGAAGCAAAGCAAACTTGTTCCTTGCGCCCCAATCACCATCTGTGCTTGAGTGCAAACTAACAGTGACTACTGTCTGCCTTTTCATGCTCAAATGAATTCAAATTAGCAGAGTCACGTCAGAAACAAACATCCTGACACAGACACCATTGCCTGCAGTTCCCTTTGCAGTGGAAAAGCTGTGAAGCGCATACTTGCTAACTGTGAGGCCAAACAAGGGTTCAACTCTCTATGCGAGCAGGAAGTAGCCCTTATTGAACATAGAGTGTTATCCTGTCATTGTCACACGTAAGCCAATAAAGTAGGAAACCAGCAGGGAAATATCACCTTTTTCAGAACTTATCCTACATGACTAAAAGGTTGTCAAACAAACCTAGCTCAGGTGTGAACAATTGAAGTGATTCTAAGAGACCCCAGCATGTTACCCCAGCAAACCACAAAATGGACTTGTCCATTTTGTGGTTTGGAGCTACCTGGGTGTTTTCAGCATTACAGGGAATGATTTTTACATTGTATAGCTGTGTGTACAACTTTTTGTCTGGTTTGTGTGAGAACTAGGAGTTCTTTTTTGTATTTATTGGTCTTTAATGATTTTTAACAAGATTTTTGAAGGACTTGTGATCGAAATAGACAACGGAGGGAAAATGTACTATCCTTATGAATTTTGAGCTTGGCAATGTCCATTCTAGGATAGAACCTGACTGTAATGTTCAGGGGAATGGTTGCATGGAGACCATGGCTGAGTCTATATGCATAAGGGTTTATTTGGCTCAGAGGGGAACAATACAAAGGGCAAAACAACATTAAATAACACCAAGTAACTAACATGGGACCAGACCTACACAAGAAGTCAACAACTGGCAGAGGATAGATGTAAGTTTGGGTAATGTGACACAGGTGATAGTGATAATATAATTAACTAAGAAGAATTAAGTGAAAAGGAAAGTGAACAGGTAGGAAAAAGTAAGAAACAAGTGTTTCACTTAATTTAGTTCTAATTTTATTTGACTGTGTTTAACCTAATGTGGTACAAATGATGACAAATGCATGTATTGGAAAGCTAATGCACTATTCAATATTCATGAAAAATACAGCCTATGTGACCACACACGCATGAAATGCACGTGGAATGTGGTGATGTCTTCCTATTGATCTTTGTGCTTTATCTGAATGCACAGTTTACATTATAAGGCCAAACCATGAGCTTCAAATTAGGAGGCAACAAGGCAGGAAGAATTTGCTTAATGCGACATAACTGTCAGAATGTGTTTGGCATGCATTTTGGCAAACATGGGCAAACCGTCAGCACAACTTGTAAACTTTGTGTCACACTGCATCCCTGATGCCTTGCATACTGTGTGGATTTTTTTCCTGTTGCATCTGTTTTTCATCATTACTTCAGAGTTGTAGGGTAGCAGTTGGAGGTCCTGAATTCATGTATTGCATTGTTCATTTGCATTAAATAATACGCTGCAACTTCAACAATGTTTATTGCCTCTGACTGCAAGTAGTGTGGCTGATTAAGCCCATTGTCTGTTCATTTTCACTCTGGGTATGGGATTCATTGCAAAAATACAAGGTTTGCTCAGATGCTACCAGAGAGAGTCTGTGGGAACCACTCCCACCATTTAATGATTTCTATTATAAAGTAGCTAGCGGTCTAGGAATAATACTTCTCACCGCCTTTAGAACAGCTGGTGTAACCTCACCAGGCTCCAGGGATTTATTTATTTTAAGAGACAGTAAACCAGTACATCTGCTTCAGCTGTTCTTATACTGAACGCTGCAGAAACAAGAACCTTGGTAGCATTTTACTGGTGTCCTTTTCATTTAATGTTTCCTGGTTCAAGCCATTTAATTCACATGGGTGTCCAGCCTGGTGAGGTCCCCTGATTCTGGCTTTTAGAAGTTTCATGTTTTTACCTGTACTTTTGAGTTCAGTTTGGCCTAACTGACTTGTTTATTTATAAACCTTTTCCCCCATATAAAGAAGTTTTGTGGAACAGCATATGTGAAACATTAACGGATGAATTTATCAAGAATTTGCATTTTGCTCCATCTGTTTTTTTTCCCCCGATTAATAAAAGTTTAATAGACTTTTAAAATGTAAAAAAGTAATTGATTGCAAAAGATAAGATAGTTTTCATGTGGGGGGGGGGTTGTCTTCATGTTTTTTATATCTTGGAAAAAGAAACCAAGACTTCTTGAAAGCCAACAATTGTATGTAATGTTTTTATAATCATTAATTTTTTGGTACTGAACAGAGCTGTGTTTAATACCAGCTATCAAAAGTGAATTAGTCTTAGTGCTTTGCAGAGCTAGATACTTATTTTCAGAATTAAATGAGTCCAGTTAATTGTATTCATTTTGCTGAAGACTATAAGAGCACAACCCTTTCTGGGTCACAAGCCAGTAAACATGTGATTATTTTACTTATAGATTGCAGCTTTAATGCTTTATTCTACTTCCTACAGAAGAAAGTCATGTCTCAACAGTAAAGTTCTGGTGAGGCATACGATGTAAGCCTACAATCATTATCATTAGTTCAGTTTATTATTTTTCCCCCCAACAAAATCAAAACTATAATGGAACAATGATAAAGTATTTTATTATTCCGCTCTGTTTTGGACTGTGTTGAATTTCAGAAAAAAAAAAAAAACAGCCCGATGCCAGATATTATAAAAAGCAGCAAAATGGATATTGCATTACTCCTTAGATTATTTTCAAATCGGCCTCACTTCGACCCTGGGTAGTAAAATATGCAATTGTTCAGTGGGGAATCTTGGTTAACAGCTTCGTGTCTCGGGATAATTATATCCACAGAAGTAGAGTATGTATGAGTAATGAACCTGTGCCGTGTATCTGAGAGCTCCATTATTTGAATTCTCTTTGCTGTCACGCAAAGATAAAAACAAAACGAGGCCACGGCTTGTACCGTTTCCACCTTACTTTGATGTTCCACGGTAGCAGGAAAAAAGGAGCACTGCAAGAGGGGACTGGGATGGGGTGCGGGGGATGGGACATCAAACTGAAAGTGGACCTGAAGTTTGGCTTGAAGATTGGAGTCTGTACATTATAACCTAAACAGCCAAACTGTACTGCCGAGCTATTTCCAATGCAGATCATGCTTGTCCTCCAAACAGATAGAATGGGTATAGTAACAGCAAATGAAAATGCATTTTAACCTTTTATATGCCTAACATAAACAGTAAAATATCTGTGTACCATTGAAGAAACAAAACAATGCAATTCCTTCTGACTTTATTGATAAGTTGAAGGCTAACTCCACCACCTTCTGGGTTGTTTGCTAACCTGACCCATCTTGTTTTTGCTCCTGTTTTGTTTTTTCCTGTCTTGTCATAAATAGTATCCATGTTCCATCCTCTTCCAGGGACAATGCATAGTGAGCTGAGAGTCACATTAAGCAGATTACTCACCCCATAGCGCTCTGAGAAATCCAGGAGGACTGTGGGGAGGAAAAAAAAAACAGACTAAAGGCTACAGGAATAACTTATAGTTTATCAAGGACTGAGTGCCTAGAATGAATGAATAACTCCTGGATCTACTCTCTGACATAAGAGTTACACATAATGCAAGCACTGCCAAAGAGGGAGAATTTGGGTCAACACAGCACACAGCCACAGAGATAACACAGGAGGATAGGAGTGAATATCTGCTAGCTTTACCTTTTTTTGTTCCACATTCGTAATATTTAAACGGTCTGCACAACTGGGACGTGAATATTTATGAGCGGAGAGCTGAATTTTAATTGGTGGCTTCTGGAGATGTAGTGCAGTTGTGCAATCAGCACCTCCGCTGTCAAGTCCAGAGCAAGGCCAGCCCCAAGCATGCTGACCTGTAGGGTTGGGCGCTGTGGCTAAAATCTCAAATCTTAATATTTTTGGTTAGAATTATGCTTATAATATAGCTCATGATGTGTTTATGTATATACCAACCAAATTTGTATGCATGTAATTTTAATGATTATTTAACCAGTAATTCTAGCCTTTCAAGAAACAGTGTTTGTAGTAACCAAAAATAAAATTATTAATGTATACTTAAAGAATAACACCTTACAATAGAAGTGTTTTTCAAATTGTTTCCGTTTCAAAAGCATGGAATGTAAATCGAGCATTTATCACACAGGTCAATAATCGTGCACTTCTGAAGTTGGTTTACAACAAATACAAACAAAAATAGATAAAACATAAATGTATGATTTAGATTTTTTATGTTTTTCGACAGTGTAGTCAACCGTCTATGGACCAGGTTCTGTTTAATTCTACATGACACAAGTGCAGTGTTTTTGCATTTCAATATTATATAAATATCAATTAGTTGCTACATTTTGAATGAAAACTTAAGTTGAAATCTACTAAGACAGATTTTGACAAAGAAATGGGGTATACAGACAGCACTGAGATGTTATTCATGCTGAAAATACTTTTGTCACATCAAGCTGTTTTTCTTGTAGCGCTCTTCAAGCCGTCAAACATGCAGGGATCATGTGGTAGGCATTTGCTGGTTTATTATTATAATTAAGTATAGTGCTGTATTGTGATTCTTGCGATAACTCTCAAATGCTTATTCAGCCATGCCACACAAGGTATACCCTGAAAAGGATGCCATCTCTGGGCACATGTTCTTATCCACCTGACCTCTGTGTATTTGGACCACAGGAAGGAAAGCAGCACACCATAAGCCCACACTTGCACCGGAGAAACATGGAAATTCTCCACAATGCTGAGGGCTACATTGAAACGCAACCCTGGATGTGTGAGATGGTGCTACTCCCTGAGCTGCAGCACCACCCATTCGTCATTATTCATTCTGTTTCTCAGTTTATTGTTCCCTCACTCTGTCAGTTCCTTCACTCACTCTCAGTTTGTTATTCACTCAGTCAGTTTCTTCTTCTTCCAAGCAGTGCGTGTTTCGTTCCCAGCCCCTGATGCCTTGCGGACTGCATGGTCTTGCACGCTGCTTTCATAGCATTTGTAATGAGAGTTAGTGATGCACAAAGCTACCTCTAACATCACTCTTGAACTTGTGCACGTTCCCCAATGTAAGAAGCACATTTGAGTCATTTACTCCAAAGTGTCACATCTGTTCATGTTTTGGCAGTATCTCTTTCTGTGTAACCTGATCTGTCCAAGTTTATAGATATATATGCATTCCTGGGTCACTCAGCTTGAAAGTGTTAATGAGAAAGAGGGCTTCTTAAAACTCCAGGTGTGAGTATGTAGGTGAAGTGTTTGACTATGCCTTGTGTCTTCGTGTGCATGTGTACACGTGTGTAAATTAATGTGGGATTTCACTAATTTACATGGAAAAAAATGTGCCAGATCTTTTCAAACTGTGAAAGTGCCCTTTTCAGGCAGGAATTTCCTATGATACAATTTTCTGAAATCCAACATTATGTTGATCAGATAAGGTTTTTTTCAGAATACGTTCATTTAATAAGTATTTATGGGGATTAACTAATGAATTTAAGACGCAAAGAAATAAATGGCATTCTGGCAGAGTTCCAGCATGACGTCAAAAAGACAAAAGAAAAAACATTCTTTAAAACCAAACCACGCCCATGTAAACCTGCTGTTCTCAGGTTATCTTAAGACTTTGCTGTGATAGGTTGGCACCCTGCCCAGAGTGGCTCCTGTCTTGCCTTTTAATTCAGGATTTTATATCTAAGATAGGGAGTTAACAATTATGCCTTTCTTCAGTGTGACTATAGAGAAGAGAAGACCTATTCTGACAGTAAATTGCACACATTTCTCAATGAATCAAGAGTTGAACTCCTCTCTTATCTTCAACAATTTACATGGGTGGACAAAGTAAGCTGCTGTCAGGTGTTCCTACTTGTTAAAGAAAATACCAGACTCTTGATAAAGAAATTTTTTTTTGTATCTCAAGCCAATACTTTACCAGAACTAATCCATTCATTTAATAAAGTTGTTATTACACACCTTCATTCAGTTTCTAAGACAATTGTTGTCTAAGTGCTTAGCAGGCAATGGTACATACTATAAAGGTGTGTTTTATTTGAATACAGCACTGGTATAAGAGCAGTGTCTCCTCTCAGCTCCTTTAAGTCACATTGCTTTAAGGCCACAACTGTTATTGTCAGCAGTAAAATAATCCTTCCATGAAACTCCACTTAATTTGCACCCATTTTGGTACCTTTGGTGGCATTCACAGCAAATCCTGTCTGTATTAGTGGCTGTGATATTTAACATTGATGAAGTGTGTAGAGACTCAAAATGACTAACTTCTAAGTGCAATTTGCACTTTCTAACACTGATTTTGTTCATAGTTTTACACTAATTTACTGCCATTCCTTTCCACCTGCTATAGTTCCCTGTAGACATTGCATCTATCTTTGTCTTAAGTGTTTGGGACCAGAATATGGGATTGGCCAACCTTGGTTCTCAAGAGCGAGAATCTTGCAGGTTGTTGCTCATCTTTAGTTGTTAATTGTTTTGTGAGGGTAATTGTTTCAGTACTAATTTACTCCACATCAGGTTTTTGGAGATTGGGAAGGGGGGCATTCAGAAGCTAATTGAAGTGTTAGCCAAAGAAACTCATAGGATTGTAACCTGAATGTGCAAGGGTCGGGTACTCCTGCTCTGATCCAGTCATAAACATTTGCCACTAGAGTGAATGTTTTAAATGGAAATGTTCTTAAAGAAAAACTTTTTGTTTATATGGTGTTGACAGAGGGTTCATCACAGGTACACAGATGGTAGAAATGGTCCAACAACAGATCTGAATGGAAACTAAGGTTGACAGCAGTCAAAGATTGATTCTCTAATTGGTCGTTTCTGTCACTTAGCTTAATACATGGATGATGAATTCTACACTTTAAGGCCTCATTTCTAAATCACGGGCTGTATAGGCATGCCATATTTTCCTGCACTATGCCAATTAGTCTAGTGGGTTGGTGGCAGTGTATGCATATGACAGAAAGGCCAAGAGGCCTAACTGGCCGTTCAGCAGCTTAAGGTGTCAGAAGAGCCTGGGTGCTGATTAGACAGGAAAGCCAAGAAGCACAGAAGTTCTCTGTCACCTCACAGGAACCTGAGAAGCCCTGCAGAGGCTTAAGAAAACGCTGAGGCCTAGTCTATTCATTACGCTGTACAACTCAAAGAGGTGAAGAAGGCCTCTGTCTCTCCATGTCACCAAGAGACACAAATCACCTTTCAGTTAGCTCAATGGGCATTGAAAATCAAATTTGTCACAAATTTTCACAATAAAAAGGACTCGCTTTATATTAGTGGTTGTCGTGTGGTCATTCAAAAAGACTAATGTGTCCCTGGAGACTATATAAGTGGTCATAAGGCTATTTTTTTACATTTATGGTAATTTATTACTGATAGGTAGGTGCTTGATGACTTCAAAGGTCAAAAACATACTGTGAGGTTTAAAAGTGTTATATTAATTATGTTATGCAGTGCTTAATAAGGTATCTGTACATGCCTGCCCACACTGTAATGAAGTCTTCTGTGCCACCCACTGTCTTGGTGCACACACACAGACATATACACACACACACACACGCACGCACGCACGCACGCACACACACACACACACACATTTTCTTTTATGTTTAATAGTTCAAAAGTGGGATCAAGTGAAGAATGCTAATTTATTGAAGCACGGCCAGCATAACTTGCTTAATTTGGCTATGATACAGGGCTCTGCAGGTGTAGAAACTGCCTGACTGTTCTGTGGTTGGGGGGGGGGTTAAATTAGCAAGGTTGTGCACCTTCTTCAGATATTATAAGGAAGTTCATGGCCAGGTCCATGAAACATCCAACGCTTCACCTTTCCCTTTATTACGTGTACTGTGTAAAGACAGCAATCGGCTTTGAAAGAAGTGTTCTTGGTTCACTCACTTCCTGCCTTACGGAATTCCACACAGAGGTTTGTAAAGCAGGTGCTTTGATTGTATATAGCCAGCTTTCACGGGAGACGTTCTTGTCGATAGCTGGTCAGAGCTGATCTCATTCTGTCCACTGTAGTGTGGTTAAGGTGGCTCAGGTGTAATCTCAGCTGAGCTGATATACAGAATATGATCAAACAGCTTGTGTTTGATGCAGTTCAATGGGGATCATCTTTTCATTATGCTACTCCAGCTGAGAGTACCCGTTTCTTCCTCACTCTGGCTCGTCTTCCTCTCTCGCTCCCTGTGTTCATCCACTACTGTCTCTTGTTCTCTGTGTACGTTTAATTTCTATTTTTCTCCACACAGGCCTTCTCTGTTGTCTGACATTTTATATACAAATACTTGGCTAATAGCATATACTGTATAATGATGGGTTTAATGGACTAGAGGTAAAATGTGTAGAAAAATAAGGGGAAAAATGCATAATTAAATTACATAATTATTGCAAAATTAACTTGTAAACATGGTCAGTAAATCAACTCTAGCCCTTTGGTGGCTTTCAGTTGATGAAGAGCCATGCACAAGAAGGTTTGAAGATTGACCTTTGAACTTTTCTTGGAGTACATTTTGCATCACATGTAATATTTTTAAAACAATGTGTTTAACTGTTTATTTGTGTTAATTTACTTGAGGCAGCCTGGTTTCTTTTTTGCTCAGAAGTATGAATTAAATTCAAAGATGACAGAGTTTAATTACAAATTTCAGTTCTAATTATAAAGAACAGTTGGCCTGGTGGGAGCACCTGCCATTGAATTTTTGTGGTTACCAACAATTCAGAGGGTTTTTTCCAAACTTTAACAGCCTGTCAGTTTCCACACTAATTTGAACAGCATGCTGTCTAAAGCTGAAATGTAAGATAAAGGATTTTGGTCAAAGAAACTGAAAGGTACTTTACATTTTACATCAAGACTTTGAGGTGGTGCTTCTGTAAATGTAAGAGCCATTAGGCATAAATTTGAAAATGGACCATTTTATGTTAACCGTTTTTAAATAATTGGAAGGCTGGCATCCAAAAATACATGTCTGCACCACTTACCCCATCAAACAGTGTCCAAAATCCAAAGAAAAAAATGAGTATTACACCACCGTAAATTTTCGTTTTCTTTTCACAGAACCATGCTAAAAGCACACATATCAAACCCAACATTTCATTTCCCACCTGCTCGGCATAATACGCTTTTTGCTCCTCTTTTCATAAGGTGGTAAGAATCTTTTCTTGTGTATACAATATAATCTTTAATGTCCCAATTTTCAAAATAAGAATATTACTGGAAAAGGGTATTTAATCTGTGTGCAGGAACCAGAAGCAGGAATTGGTTAAATAAAAATCTTTTAATTTTAACATTATTTGGAAAAAAAATGCTCAAACAATGTTTACCTTGCATAGTAAAACATACTTTCTCTCCCAGCTGTTGTAAAAAAATAAAAATTTGTCCTGCTTTGATTACCCATAACGTATATAAATATAGAAAGCTGGACATAATCATTCCAAAAGTAAATTCAGGTCAATGACTCCATTTTCATTGTGTTACAATAACTGGGTAAATACAGGCTACAAAATGCCACTTTTTATAAATTTTTTGTGATTATTTTCAAACGAGTTGAGTCATATTTGAAAAATGTCATTTGCTGGGGTTACGTGCATTTAAAGTAATACAAAATTAGAATATATTATATAAACAGAATAAATAAGAATAAAATACATTTCTGGTTGTTGACCACAAGCAGTTTTGTAGCGGCACTTTCCATATGAGTTTTGGCTGTAGGGGCATTCGAAGGTCAACAGTCAGGATGGAGTGGAAGTGAGATGAGAGATCTGTCAAACACTGCTGGGGAGAGAAGAAAGGTTTAACATCTGCCTCCAACAGCTGAGAAATCGCAATTGCAGAATACGATCTAAAGCACCGAACCACTAAACACTCCAATGCATTCAGCTCCTGAACTGCAATTTTGTAAAGCCTAAACGTGTGTCTAAACGTGATCCTACATCTCTGATGACAGTACAGATATGAATAACTTAATGATTCACATTTTTGAAGGAGGTAGACTCATTTTCCCAAATGTTATCCCATTCCACTACAAATCCGAGTTAAAAACGAATGTAAAAAATCGTATTACCAAATCAAATTTTAAAATTTAATAAGGAAAAAGAAATTAAAATAGACATAATTTATTAGGAAAACTCTATTAGCTATATTTTAATATGACAATTTTGCTGATATGTTTGGTGATCACTGCTTGCTCTGTTACAGATCTGCTCATGCTGCTAATTTGTTGTCATTTTTTAAAAATTGAAACAACAGGATCCTACGAGTGGCTGTATCCTCTTGATCACCTTTGCTAATTTAACTGAATCTTTTAACCTTGGGATATTTCCACACACTCTCAGTGATTTTCCTACCCCCCTTTCTAAACCTGGATTTTCAGTTCTACTCCAGGTTATTGTTATGACAAACATGACCATTATCTATCTAAGACCTGTATGATTATTTTGTATTTACACCTTGTGTTGTCATAACTGCTTCACAGTTAACTTTGTCTTTTACACTGTGGGTCTATAAAGTTTTTGTTTGTATGTATATGAACTCATACCATGTGCATATTAACTAAAATGTATATAAATGTGTGTGCTTACAATAATACAGATATTGATTTATGTCTGGAAATTTTTGTTTACATTGCATATTCATACTAGCCTACAGATTGATATGATACATTTGAAACATAAAATAAATGTACATCAGGAATTATTCCTGCCCTGTAAATACAGTAAAGTGCTCTACAAAATTTACTAATGACTATCTGGAAAAAGAGAACCTTCTGTTCAGAGAAGGCCATCAGTATGAAATAGAAACAAATACATTTTTACATTAAATAATTTATTAGATAAATAATATTTTTGGTCTTTTAGAAAGTTGGGAAATTACAATTTGTCAGTTCTGGTTTGATTGCTTGCAATATTAATGTGAGTCTTTTCCTGTAAGCCAATATCTGCACATGCGCAATCTATGACTATATTTAGGTTGCCCTCAAACTGTGTAAATTGGTTTAAAATGCCGGGAGGTTTAAAGGTTAGCTTACAAAAATATATAGATTCCATTAAAGTAACCACATGGAGGCAAAATGCTGTCAGTGTAACTGCAATGTTTGTATTCTTTGACATTAATTGATTCATTGTGCAAGCTTTGTCAAACCTCACTAATTAAGAGTTTGCACAGAATAGCAGAATTTTGAATAGCAATTTTGAATAGACTGCACTCAGTTGTGCTCTCCCAGATTGTAATCAGCCACCAGGAAGTTTATTCTCAATGACTTTCTGGACTCAGCTACCTGGTATTTATTTCTGCTGAGGTTACAAGCATTAAAAATGCTTGAAGTTGTATATTAAGACCAGCTGTTATATGCATGCAGCCTGTATGCTTTCAAGTATTGCAGCTACATTACCTTGGAATAGTGCTACACTGTTTTTTAATGTTTGATGCTTTGCAATGTTGGGGGGCAGGAAAAATAACTTAAATCCCCCACACACCCCCCCTAACATCCTCCTGTGTAATTGCTTTACATAAAATTTTCACCTGATTCATACAATGTATGTGATATTGATGGACAACAGATGGTAGAAAAGGTTTAAAGTTTATTATTATTATCATTAATAATAACAATAATAGTAATAATAATAAGAAGAAGAAATTAAAAGTAAAGTAATTTTTTGTGTTGTCATGAGCACAACTTGACTAAAGTTTTCTGTAAATCATTGCCTATGGAGAATGTCCTATTCTGGAAGAACAGTGTGCCATCGAACAACCAAAGCAACTAGGTTTATGTCTTGCAGAAAATTATTGCGAAACAGAACAAATGGCCAAATTAAGGTTTTTAAAGAACTGCCACAGAGGATATTTTTATTTTAGTATTTTTCTTTAACGGACAGTATGATTGTTCATTCATTGCAGAAAAATGTTTATTCTCTTCAAGGCTATTGGTGACTTGAAGCTTATCCCAGGCAGTCCAGGTCACGAGGCAGGGTGCATCGTGACTAAGGCACAGACTACATGATTTCTCACTTTTCTTGTTTTTAATTTTGTTAATTTTGTGCAAAAAATTTTAATTTTTTAGCATATTCCACAAATATAGTTAAAACAATTCTACACCTTATAGGCAAGAAAAAGGCAAGGAAAACAACATGCATTGTGGCGTTTTAGAATTGTGTTGTGTTGTGTGATGTCCAGTGGTTCAGATAATTTTCCCTTCAGCACAATGCAGACAGCCTTGCGTTACAGTTTTTGTAGAATTGCAGGTGCTTTGTTGCAGACAATATGTGGGCTATTTTGTCATGAAGACTTTTTCAACAATGAATTTCGTCTTGCTGTAAGCCCTAAAGGCTACTTTACTGAAATGTTATGGACGTTGCAGCGCAAGTCCTGCATCTCCTTCAAAATTGTCACTGGTCTCAGACAGGCACATCCCACCTGTCTGGTCTCAGAAAGGCACATCCCACCAGTGTCCTCCTGAAACAGTTGCTGACTTTGGCTGTTGTTCACACACATACGCATGTGCGCACACACACACACACACACACACACACACACACACACACACACACACACACGCACGAAGCTGGATATTTCTCAAAAATATCTGCCAAAGAAAACAGCCCAAGACTGCACCAATCTCAAGTTTTATTCAGCAAGACTGACACCTCTAATTGCTGTCAAAGGCTGAAATAGAGTTCACTGATCTCAGTACTTTCATTTCTTTCACATTATAGTTAATGTCAGCAAAATTAATATTACCCTATGAAAATCTGAGACCTTTCACATTTTCAATAAAATACTTAGTTTAAAAATATCCATGCATCATTTCATAAGGACATGCACAAAACCACACATATCCCCCCCCTCCCCAAACACCCAGGATCCCTATCTTTATTTATGTATGATTTAAATGTACCATTTTTTATATTGGTCACATTTTACATTGGACATCTTCAAAGATGTTATTTTATATTTTTTACTTGTGTCCCTTTACTTTGTACCTACACAAAGTTATTTCCTTTAGTAAAAATATGAAGCAGTGGTACGCATTAGTGTGTGACAGAGGTAGGCTTAGATTTCATTTTTATATCATTATTTATCTATGTCTCCCGACTGGCCTGGGAACGCCTCGGCGTCCCCCCGGAAGAGCTGGAGGAGGTGTCTGGGGAGAGGGAAGTCTGGAGGTCCGTTCTTAGACTGCTGCCCCCGCAACCCGGCCCTGGATAAGCGGCAGAAAATGGATGGATGGATGGATGGATGGATCATTATTTACTAAACAGATTCTTTTCAACATGGCAAATCAATGCAGTCTGTTTGTTTTCACCTAAACACTACAAATTTGACATTATTTACTTAAGATTACAGCAAGAATTCTTTGAGATTTGACCATGGAAATATAAGGTCATAAATCGTCCTTTAAAGAGCTGCCAGTGTTTGGCTTTTTGACACTCGAGTCCATACCCAAGCCTGCTGCTTTGCATTTGGTTTGATAGGTAGTTTTTTATGGTATCTGTCTTTTTAGGGGGTAGCAGGCACATTTTAGTGCTGCACTGCTGACACTTCCACGTACTGTTTTAGCCTCTGTGGTACATCAATCACTTGTTCTAACGGGTTGAAATCACAGTTATAATACACACAAGTTAATGATATGTTGCACGTAGTGTCTGTTCATCACACGGATATGTAGTCAGGGATTGAGGGGTATGGCTGGTTAGTTGCAGTATATTTGAGTGGAATTCTGGGTGTTAACTGTGTGTGTATTTTCATGTAACGAAATAAAGGGCAGACGTCTGAAAACTGGTCCATCTCAGCCCTTTATGCAATTCAACAGTAAAGATGTATATTCATTTCATATTCTCAGTCATCTTAATTTAAAAAATATAAGCACTTTACTTTTTTCTCTCTTGTTTTCCACAATATTATTTCATATCTACCTGATATATTGGACATGTTAAATCCTCCTGTGATGTTTTCCTTTCATTTAAGTCATGCCTTCATTCGACATGCTCCTTGTCCTGCTCAGTTATGTGTCTGATTTGTCAAATTATGCCTATCAACAACAGGGATAAAAGGGACTGCAATGTTTAAGACACCTCTGCAAGGCAAGTCAGTCAGTTGTAGGAAGCTGGTGGAGCAATTTCACACTCTGACACTCAGCTCACTGGGGCTGTTTTGTTCCCACGCTGCTGGTAAATGGTGCCGCGGTGCAAACTCGGACATGCTTATGAAAACATTCGCACTTCACACCATCTTCTCAGGCGGTGACAATGCAGGGCTTCCTCTGCTCTCTTTTCGTCAACAGTAAGCAGGCGCTGGGCAGGGAGCCCAGGCAGATGACGTCTCCTCCTGCGCATGTGCCGTAAGCGTAGCTGTGGGAAAAGGTGCGTTTTCTTATGCAAGGTAGTGCATGTCCTCCTGTGCCACCAAAACACAGGCATCGCACCAGGTTAAGGGTGTATGTGTGTAAATAGGGCTGTTCTTAGCCTGGTGCCTCCAGGGTTTAGAACAAGAATAGAGTTATGCGGAGTTGCTGGGCTGTCATGGAAATGGTGAAGAGGAGGTTTGGGCCCAGTTCCACTTGACTCTCGGCCAGTCGGTACCCTCTCATCGTCGGCCAAGGCAGGGCAGGGGTCCAGGGATACAAGGGTGACAAGGTTGTTTTACAGGAATCCGTCAACGTCTGTGTTCGCTGCAAGACATGTGACATTGAGTGATGACAAGTAAAGCTGCCTTTTAATAAAAGGGTTACATTTATCACCTGTATCATGAACTGTATTTTGGACTGTAATGTTGATGAATTTGCCTCCTTTAAGTATAAACAGCAAAGGTTTAAAATTTAATGTTTTCTGAATTGCAGCTCAGTTGTTGGCATAGCACAGTACGGTTAGCCTTTGAGTACTTCTCTTTGGTTTTGGCTGATGTGATGTACAGTGCAGATGCTGAACTTTTTATTCTTATTTCTTGAACGGTGGTTTTGCAGTTATTGTATTACTATCTGCTATATTATTTTCAGTTATATTACTAAGCTCAAAACTCTCCCTGTGTAAATGTGCTGTCGTAATGGGTGTCAAGGAAAAATTAAATGTATAAAAGCAATAAGCATAAGGTTGCCAACATATCGACTGATTCTCAAAGCCAATTGAATTCTTGCTATGTCATTCAGAAGGTTATTACCATTTATCAAATTGTGCATCATGTTGATAAGCTTGACTATTATTGTATATAATCTGTTTAAGGTTTTAAATTTTTATGCTGACATATCGTGCATGCAGGCTGTATAATTTTTGTTTTTTGAATGACTTCCTTTGCTTTCGTCCACGTATTTAATATTCTTGAACCATGAAGAGTCTATATAAAGAACACCCGAATGTGTGACCATAGTCATGCACTGTGTTTCAAGCTTCGCTGAAAGTTACGGTGTGGGTAAGTGTTGTCGTTAGAGCTAATCTACTTCCTGCATGTGCCTTACTGAGGAACTGGAGAACAGGCCACCTTCTCTGTTATCCCACCATGGTGTGTAATGGTTGGGAGGAACAACTTTGTGTTAATGTCACATTAGTCATTCAAAATCAGAGGCTAAGGCAGTCGAAAAATCACACCGACTGTCATGTTTACCCTGCTGCTATGAAGGCCTTTTTCCCTTGTAAAAAGTGAAGCATTGATGAGGTAATTACATCCTGTTTCAAACTGTTATGTGTTCAAGGCTTAGGGACAGAGATATTGTTTGGCTAATTATAATGAGATTTTGTAAACTTACATACATACATATATGCATATAGGTGCATCAAACCCCATATCCATCATAGCTCAGCAAAAACGAAATGTCCAAGAAATTTCAAATATGACATCCATTCATACATGGCGTTAGTTGTTACCCTTCACCCTAAAATATAAGCAAACACCTACATTTTACTAAATGAAAATGCTATCAAGAATGCAAATGAACAATATGCCCTTAGGATTTTAAAAGCAAGGTTTTACATTAAATAAATGTGACAAATATATTTCTATATTTAACTTTTTGTTTACTTTTTCAGAAATGAATCTTGTTTTAACAAGAATGCAAGGAGGAAGGCCTCCAGTTCAGGTGTAAAGGAAAGTTGCTTCCCTTTATACCCGAACGGATTTAACAAGAGATCTAAGAAGATGAAAAGATTAGATGAGATGTGCTTAGATACCTTATATCTTATTTAAACAACACTGTAGTGTACTCCACTCTGTATTGTGCAAGCCTGTTGTAATGGTTTAACGTTATAGTCATTAGTTTGTTATTTGTATGTAAAAAATATATTGGGCTTGTACTTTGAGCATTAAATAATGCTGGCAACCTGCTTTTTCTTGATATTTTACTGAACACCAGGGGTTTATTGAGCAGTTTTTCGAATGCGTAGGCTGAGTGGCCTCAGAGGAAATCCTATAAGAAGGGTTCTTAAACCTTTTATTACAAAAACCCAAACAAAATGTCTGGACCTATTTTGGGACCCAATAATGTAAAAACTTATATTTTCTATTCTACTTACTAAGTAAGTCTGCAACCCAATTTGGGCCACAATCCATAGTTTAAGAATCAGTGTGCTATAACATATAAGCATCAACACTGGTGCCCATATCTTTAACAGACAGAAGGAAAGAGAGAAAGAGATGCGCCTTCTATTCCTCCCCCCTCGACATTTAAGGGCACTCCTGCTGCCACGATTAAACATGTGGCACCTTTTTTGTGAATTGCTCCCTTTGTTCCTGACCAGCTGTTTTGCAGACCTCTGTGCTCCTTTGTGTGATCAGCAGGTTTGGGCTATAGCTCGGTCATCTGGGGGGAGTCGCCCAGAGCCTGCCTCTGCAGGGGGGGGAGAGGAAAACAAAGTGAGAGAGGTGACTGCGTGCCGAGGGAAAAGCTGCGCTCGGATTAATATTCACTTGGTTTAACGTTTGTCGCCAGGCTTGCCTGACTGCACTTTTGCTAAATCAATAAGGGCATAAACTGTGCTGGTGTCTGTTTGCACTGTATTTAAGACGTTGGCTTGCTACACACCGCAACACCACACACCTGTGATTTCCTAAGTCACATCTCAGCACAGAAACCTCTGGAATATTTAAATTGTAAGAAAATATTGCAAGTGAAGGCTAGAAAATGACTATCACCACCCGAATAATGACAACGTACATCCATCCATCCATCCATTATCTTAACCGCTTATTCCTGGTGAGGGTCGCGGGGAAACCTGGAGCCCATCCCA
>JABJVR010000286.1:0-21499 GCA_025773905.1 Chitala chitala | reverse complement strand
ACTGCTGTATATATGCTGTATATATATATACTACAGAGTATAGTTTTGGTTAACTCAAACAGGGAGTTCGATTCAGAGCTCATATTTAGATGAATTCTTGGTGTTTGTAAAGTTTAGTGAATTGTAAAAGCGCTCAGGTGGTTCGGTTGAGCTTTAAAATGCTGTTTTTCTCTCTGCCTTTTGGCCTGTGTATGTGTGTGTTTTTAATGCCTCGTTTTGTTTCTGCTGGTATTTCCCAGGCTGTGAGAAAGGTCGCTTGGTGTCTTGGCTGCATCATTAGCTTCTTTTGCTGTGACTGTCTCCCTGAGCCTTAGCGCAGGATTACTGATGCCATCTGTGCCCCCTTCTTCTCCCTCTTCGTCATGGGAACCGCTCTCACCAGCCTGAGGGATGTGCTGACAGAGGCTTATGAGCAGCACTCAAAAAAGTCTTTCTGTGTGTGTCTGTGTGTGTGTCTGTGTGTGTGTGTGTGTGTGTGTGTGTCTGTGTGTGTGTGTGTGTGTGTGTGTGTGTGTGTGTGAGGGCAGAAGACCACTGCAGTGATTTCCACCTTGATATCTAAGGATCTCTGCTTTAAAAAGTGTGTCTTGTAGACACATAAGAGTGGTGTGTTCCTAATGTGCCAAATATACGTGTGTGTTCCGACCCGTCTGCTCACACGTGTGTTACATGCACCAGAATCACTGTTTATGGAGAAACAACACAAACCAAATGATCACACACCAAACCGTGCAGCTGCACAAATTCCTTAGGGAAGGTGCAAATTGCTTTGTCCTGTGGGAGAAGAACTAACCATGTTACCTTCCAAGTGCCCCAGAAACCATGGCAACCAAATGACTTACGGTCTTACTGCATCTGCTACCTGTCATTTGGCTTGCTTTTTGAGTCTGTTATCTGACCCCCGCACTTGGGCTGCAAGTACGCTGGAGGATGGACTTTGTGTAGGTGACGAATATGTGGAGAAGGAGGTGAAAGTGAAGCCCATTTCTGGGGTGCTGACAGTGCACTGTGTCCACCAGTGGGCCATGATGATCTGTATGTTTGTCCATGTCGCTGTTAGCCAGTCTGTTCAGTCATCTGCTTTATTTCTAGACCAATCACTAGCAATCGTGTTCAGTTTATCATGTTCTAAGTTTTCACCCACTTGTTTGTTCATGCGTATGCCTGTCTTGGTGTTCCTACACATTCCAGCGATAGTAAAATGAGTTCCCCACTTGTGTGTTGGCACCGAAAATCCCATAACGCCTTTCAAAAAAAAAAAACTTAAATTCTACAAAATTTTTCATTGCTTGCAATGTTTTTTTTGTGACGGCAGTATACAGAAATGAAATTTCGTCAGTCTTTGTTCACCTTGCAGAGACGTCGACGACTCTAGCCTGAAATAACAGCAGTCAGACACAAGGTGGCAGAAAAAAATCACCTCACTTGTTATTTTTCCAAATGTATCTGTGCTGCAGTAATGACACAGTACGTATACATTATCGTGATTTGACGCACATGCATTTAAAGTCAAAAGGCTAATTAAATCCTGTGACACTTG
This sequence comes from Chitala chitala, assembly GCA_025773905.1. Taxonomy (NCBI): domain Eukaryota; kingdom Metazoa; phylum Chordata; class Actinopteri; order Osteoglossiformes; family Notopteridae; genus Chitala; species Chitala chitala. Next base: position 19,959 of record JABJVR010000286.1, on the reverse strand, counting down.
AATTGCTATTTCACCCCACGTACGAATTAATTTCCTTCTCACGATCTGACTATTGCTCACGCAGCAGATGATGGTGAGGCAGCCTTCTGTGCTGCTCTGACTCATGCACTCCTCTTCCGCCCTCTTTTTACACTCACAGATAAATGACATAGTCATACACCCATCCCGGATTTGAATGTTAGTCTGGCCTCCTGAGCTTAGCCCTTTAAGCAGTAAATACACATACTTTTTTACAGGCAACCGCATCCTTTGTCACAGGGTTTTATCGGTGCCCAGGTACTGGGGAACTCTAAGATCCCTTCCCATAATGTGTTCCTTCACGTCTGTATCCAAATCCGAGTTACATCAGCATGACCTGTCGAACCCTGTAGGTTCCTGGCATGCTTGTTGCGTAGCGTAGGCCTTCTCAGTCTAAGCAGGAAGGCGCGGATGAGCGGATCCTTGGTGAAGGAGGCCAGGGAGATGCTGCAGGAGCAGTCTGATAGCAACAGAATTAACATCTGCTTTGAGGACTGCTCTGAGGACATGTGGCATTACCACTAGGGCGAGGAACCTGAGGACCGACAAGGGTGTGTGTGCACCTGTGTGCGCTCTCAGACCTGCTTTGTGCTCTCAGACCTGCTTTGCCTTTTCCTTAATCACGTGATAGTATGGAAATCCTAACCAGAGTAAACAATTATGCTAAGGTGAAAGCAGCAACACGGATCTACAGAACCAGAAATACCCGCCGGTCTTCACTTCTTTAACATTGTAGGGAAGGGAGTCCAGTTTGACATGCTGTATTTTTTTTACTGCTGAATGCACTTGGCTGCTAGCCTATGATACATCAGCCCAGCCTAGCAGAACTCCCAAGTACTGTGGAGTCCATTGCACGGGTGGATGCATGCAAGTGTATAGCAAGGATCGTCAGTGGAAGGTGACTTTATTTAGCTCACTACCGTTAGTGGTATGTGTACAGAATTTACATGGATTGTTTTATTTTCAGCAAAACAATAGGCCTTTAACTTGATGAACAGAGATCTGGGAGAAAAAATTAATTTACACTGAGAGGATCAATAAATAGGCTTTAATCAACATGCTGGCCTCTTACTACATATTTAGACCAGTTACCTGCCTCGATGCTCCACTGTTAGAACCATCTGGCCTTGATTTTAGTTACCACTTTTGCTGATCAGCCTGAAGGTTGGTGGGATGGCAGGGTAGGTTAATAGGGAAAAAATCTTTTGTCCTTTTCAGCTGGTCTGTAAACATGTCTCTGTTTTTGTTGGGGAAAGTAAAAAAATGTCTTATGGCAAACCTCTGTCTTACTACTTGTTTCAGTAATAAAAACTAAAAAAAATAACAAACATCATGTGAACTATTTTAGGATTTCAGCTGTAAGTTCCTATGTATTTTTTTTGCACGCACGCACACACACACACACTCTGCCACTTTTTGTTCCGCTCTACTGCACACAAAAACAGCCACTGTGAATCATGCTGTTTGCCCCAGAGTAAAGGACATTGCCATGGAGGTGAAGACCTGCGCTTCCCTTTCAAACAGAAGGATGACACGGGCTGAATGGAGGGACGGGCATCACGTTGTGGAACCTGTTAAACAGAAATGCACGTGGCTTCAGTGGCTCTGCTAGCCAAAGGCCCAGCACCGGCTGTACTGTACTTCAGCAGAACAATAACAAGACAGGCATGGTGCTGGTCACTGATAATCACATGTGGGCACAGAAGCAGTCATTTGTGAGAAGGTGCTGACTAGGGAGGACATTGCATGAATGTGCTGACTTGTTGCAGAATACCCATGTTCTGTTAAAGCCTGGGTTCACTTCTGCCTGGTACAAACAACCGCTGCAAATGCTATTTAGTTGATGATGGCGCTCTTAGTTTCAGGGAAAGGTGTGTCAGTGTGTGTTAACAGGGTGTGTGGAGTGGAGAGGTGAGACCATCAGTCTATCTGGGAAACACCTGCTGAAAAAAGCTGGATGACGGCCACCTCCAGGTTTGGGGAGTGGCCCCTCTGCCTAAGGCTGTATCACGGTCCTACCTGCCACCTACCTGAGTTTGATGTAAAGAGTGGCATGGCACAGACTGCGGACACCTGAGCTGCGGCGGCATGGAGCTGTTTATACGCAAATTCACAAGCAAACCCAAAGCTGGCCATGCAGCATTAAAACAGGAAAATTACATCAAGTCATGTTTTCCTACACTAATGACCTGGTAAACACAAGTCGCACACAGGAAAATGGCCTTTCACAAAGTATAATGGTTTGTACAAATTAACTATTAAAGTTCTATTCAATTATTTTAGTTTAAAACAGATAATTTATCTCTGCCTTCCATTTAGCTGAAATTTTTTTTTTATTATATGTATATTATGCCTTTACATATAGTATATACTGTATACAACAATATTTGATTACTTAGAATGTATATGCATAGTCAGCAGACAATGTTCACCATTTCAAAAACTAGATCTATATAGCCATAACAGATATGCCCGTTGTTTTTCAGGCCCAGTGTAAACCCTGATGCTTCCTGCCTACTTATTTCCATAATGTGAGTCTCCACTAGCAAACAGGGAATGTCACACTACTGCTATTGGAACATATTCTTTTTGTGTCATTAATGAGCTATTGACCTTCTTCAGACCCTACTAAAAACAAAAGGCTTGGCACCGGAGTGTTCAGTGCATAAAATCGTTTTTAAAAATGTGTATACATTATCTACAAGCATCAGTCAGCTCTGTCCGCAAGTTTACTAGTACAAAGGCAGAACATATAAAAAATATATAAATATACATAAAAATAAACTGAATTTAAATAAAAGTAAAAGCTATCATTAATAACTCACTCTGGGTTTTGTAAAACCCATTAAGTTACACTCAGTGAGGTCAACAATGTCATCTTTAACAAAGCTCTAAAAATTAGCAGACGGCTTTTTCTGAGTGGTTCATAAGGACTGACACAAGAACTGTTGAATATACAATATAAATGTACAGTGTTCTCATATTGGTAGGGCAGTCAGGTTTGTAGCCTGCAAGAATGGTCTGAGCAAAATGTGTCTGAAATGGACAGTCTATGAAAAGTCTGTCAGTAAGTCAAAGATTGTGAACCTTGACACACTGCTAACTACATATTATTCTAAAAATGGACACGCAGATGGTAAAGTTAGAACTATTTTAAGGCCAGTTATTTTTCTGTTGTAGTAAAACCTGCTGTAAAATATGAAAATTAAGCATTATTAATTAATTAATTAATTAACCCCTGTAATTATGTAAGCGTGCTAATATGAGATGAGATTTCTTTTTTTTTTTTTTTTTTTTAGCTATTTAGCCCAAGTGTGGAGGTACACTACAATGCCATTTGCAGATTTGGGAGGATAGGTATTTCAGCTGTTGGTTTACTTTCACATAGCAGGTACGCTACATGAAAGGTCTCACAATTAAATTTTCTTTCCAACAACACCCATAATTCAAAGAAGGTAGGTAGTCACATCTAGAGGCCAAGGGGAAATGTTATAATAGTTTCGATTTTTAAGGTCTGGTTTGTTAACAGTACAGTATTCAAGATTCAAGATTCAAGATTCAATATGCTATTTGGTTGTTTATCATAAATAAAACAAACCCATCACAGATGTCATTCTGTTATTTAGTACTATACTTTGCAGTAGTAGACCCTAACTCCATGTTAACACAATGTGAACTCCCATTACAATTAAAGTATTTCAAGATATAACACGACATCTTTTTGTTTTTCAGTTCATGGTAGTTATGTTCTTCTTGAACTTTAGGACTCCGCTCCGGGTTTTGGCTCAACCCATTAATTCAGTGGAAGGGGGCGGGGCCAGAGATGTGAAACTGTTAGTTTTTAACCCTACCAGGGAGGAGGAAACTCACCTGGGCTGGCCAGCGGCGTGCTGCCCTAAACACCGGAGATCTTCATGTCAGCCTATGTGATCAGTAACTACGGAGTAAGTTAACAATTCTTATTTGGACTTATACACTTAGAAATTAAGAACTCAAACAGTGGAAAGCTACAGGTGTTTATATTTTTTGTGACTGTGTGTGTTAGTGAACTTTCTTCCTGAGCACACAGTGTGTGTCTCCGTACTGTCCCGGGCTTCACCCAGCCTGCGTTGTGTAGTGTGTCACTTTGCCTACTGCAGAAGTGCTGCCAGTGCACGCGCGGCACGTTTTCAAAGGTGACAGCGCAGCTGTAATTGTAGTTCTTATAGTTATTTGTGACAAAGCCACGCAGAATACAAAATTAGAAGTACTGAGTCGGTGCGGAGTGTTCAGATTGATATTGCACACGCCTATGAGCAAATTTGCATAGGAGATTATTTTCATAGCAACGTGAAAAAAAGTAAACGTGTTGCGGTGTGATCAAGGAATATGTGTATCATTTGAATTAATTATAAATATCGTTTTCTTAAGAGATGCACAATGTGCACATTTTGACTAGTATATTTACAGTTTATTTAAGGGAGATGTGACCTTTTGGTAAAGTAAGCAGAACAGAGCACAGAGAAAACGGGATGGGCAAAGTTTGCTTCTTACAGTGAGGTATTTCTTTTTTAAAGGAAGGCAAATCACTCTTGTCTGGATGCTAATATGTAAGTTTGGATTTTCCAAAGGTGAACAGATATCTCATAACTGTGGACAGTTTGCAGCTTTGTTCAGTGTCCCCTGAGCTAGCAGGCTCTGTGTTTACTCTTTGACAGTCTTTTGCAGGTACCCTGAGATAATGTCTTTGTGGGTTTTAAGAATAGACCACAAAATACATCATCGCTTCCTGTTTATAAAACGAAAGACATGCGTTTATGTTGGGTATGGCCAACTGAGCATAAAATTATTTGCAAAGATAACTTATGTTCTCTTTATTCTTTGCTAATAGAATTTAAAAGCTGAGATATTGTTTTAAGTTAAATGTAGCATCCCTAGTAGGAAAACATTTGATCTGCTCTGTTCCAGGAGCTCCTTTTGTTTAGTTTTTAGTCATGTCAAACAAACATTGCCATGTTTTTTACCGGTTGAGCCAGACCAAGAATGTACTGTCTTGTGTCTACAACAGGTGGCTTATGGGGTTAAGCAGAATCGTTCCTTCAAATGCAAATATAGTGTGCAAATACAAAGAACTGAAATGTAATGTGCATCAAAACATAGTGTGTTATAAGATTTTTGGCCCATTGGAGTGACAACTATAACATTCCCTTTATTATTATTATTGTTGTTATTATTATTATTATTATTATTATTATGTTTCTGTCATAGCCTGGCCACTTTTGACAAGGAGACACCTTGTGCCAGATCACTGCTGTGAAGTCTTTATCCTACCATTTTCTGATGTGGAGTTCTCTCTGGCCCACTGTAACCCCTCCTCGCCCTGTATGACCTTCTCCTCTTTTTTTGATTAAGTAACGATTGGGCGTGGTTGTGCTTACAGTCAGTACTGCTAGTAAAGGATGCTGCTTTGAGAAGACGGCAGAGCTGACTGTGTTTCTTAATCACACCTTCAAACCCACAAGCAAAGGAGGGAACCACCGGTTCCTGACTAATCTCTAATGCACCGAAATTTTTTTTTTTTTTTTTGCAAAACGTAGCAGAGAGGAAGATGCTCTGAACAAGAATTTTTAGTTTGCAAGTGACATTTATGGTTTTGCTTTTGTAATGGCTGTAGTTTTGACATTTGTTTGACATCTGCAGTTACGTTGGCGATAACGGTAGTGATGGTGAATAATGATTGACATGTTTTCATTTTTCGTCTGATTCTGCATTTCCCGAGCTCTCACAGATCATGTTTGAAGGCTGTGCGTTTATGTTTAGCTGTATGCTATTGTGTTACAGCCCTGTGTCTCTTCAGTGTCGTGTCAAAATTTGTAATACACTTACTGTATATGGGGCCAAGGTTGAAAATTATTGATTGTCAGTTTGTTCAAATGTGGCTCAACTGTTATCTAATTAACAGACATTCATAGGCATTAGTGTTTAAAATAAACATCTTTGCATAAATTAAAGTAAAGCAATAGGAAGATTCATCTGTATAGGGCATGACGTCTGTCTGCATCATATTGCCATAATGCTTATTGATGTGAACTGTGTCCTTCTGTGCTAAACATAGTTACCTTTTCCATTTTAGATAAATATTGGCCATTTAAAAGTGCAAGTAAACAGAGACACTTTTTGTCTCTCTCGAATTCTGCCTTTCAAGGAGAGTTTCTTAACTGGCCAGTGAAACCAAGACCAGACAAGCTTGCCACCCTGGTGGTCACAGCGCATTACTGCATGTCAGCACAGTGAGCAGTGTTGCCACGTCTGCACCGGCGCTGAGCATTCTGGGCTGCGTGGCACAACCAATGCGTATGCGCGGACAGGGGTGCCATGATGGAGCGCGAGGTGGGCCCGGACCCTCTTCTAGACCTCGGCCACTTGACGGAGGAGGAGCAGACAGCCATCCTGCAGGTGTTGCTGCGAGACTCGGAGCTACGTTGTCTGGAAGAAGGCCGTGTCAGGTCAGAGGTCAAGGGCATCTCTGTGCATTCTCTCACGCCACTCAGTAACTTCCTTTCTTTCTGGTTTGTATTAACAGAGCTTCTGAAATGGTGGAAGTAACGCAGTGATTTTAAATCATTACTGAGTTGTACACTTCTGTTCTTTCTTATTGCATTCTAGAGTGTTATTACAAATGGTCTTCGCCAGGAGACTAATGGGTGTAATTCTTGTAGAACATAGCTGTCAGTGAATTTGAGGGCGTACAGCTCGGCAGTGCGTAGGTGGTTATGCAGTGCTTCTTCCCATCTCACACAAGCTGGGTGTGATGCTTTTTTTGCCCAAAGCAAGTAACAGCAGGTGGTTCCAGTTTGACATGCTAACAGTTTTTTTCAGCTCCATAATACTGGAGCAACTCAGTTAAATTATTTTGCTTGAGAGCACAGCAGATAAGTGTGGGCATGACAGGATGGGGCTGTGTTCTCAGGCTTACTGACCTTAGTGCATGATGTAATAGCACTTCCCAGGTGAGTTGTAATCAAGGGCGTAGGAGAGAGTTTGCTGTCGAGGGGATATAACCGTACGGTGTGACCGAAAGATGTACGTCAAAGGCCAAAGGGGGACATGTGTCCCTCCTGTCCCTTCTGGTGTCTGTGTCCCTGCCTATAATGTCACACAGCATGCTATTCATTAGAACACATGCACATGTGGTTTTGGAGGCAAGACAGCTGAGTATCTTGTTCTGTGGGGATGATGAACGAGCTTTGCTTCTGGCGGTGCCCTTTTCAACGTCTAGGAAACTCCGACACACTGTCTCAGACCCCAAGAAGTTTAAGACCCTCTCTGGAGATTGGTTTAATGAGCTCTGGGCCAAACGCCACAAGAGGTTCGGTTCAGAAATAGTCCAGGCATCCATTCGACGCAAGAAGAAACCTAAAGGTCAGCCACCGTTACACCTGGAGTGTCTCTTTGTGAAGTCTGCATTACATTTATTATTTAGATTTTATATGCCTTTAATACTGCTTGCAAACCTTTTATTTAGTTGTAGTGCTGGTTATAGGGTCTACAGTGTGCGTGTGAGTATGCGTGTGTATTATTTATTATTTTACCGAAGCCCGCAGCTGATAAAGTTACCTTATTCATAGGTTCAACAACAGGGGCCTCTTCAGATGTAAAAACATGCAACCTTTTGGTGACAAGTACAGCTCTACGAACACAATGTTCGTCTAATTTATATGCTCGGCCTTGTGCTGACATTGTGCCTGGTCTTTGGTGTGCTCCACATCAAACGCAAGCCTCCGCTTTGATGTAATCCCCTCTAACTGAATTCCTGACTACACTTTAAAGATGCATTAGGTCAGTGCAACGGGGGCTCACTTTCATTGCCTCTTGTGCACAGGCTGGTTGTTAAGAGGAGAAAACCAGCCCCCACTGGGGGTGTGGGAGCCACCTCAACACAGCTTACTGGAGATTTTACTACAGCGGTATATGACATTCTGACAACGACTCGTAGGTTTTAAACCAGTGGCGTGGTGCTTAGCACTGTGGCCTTGCACCTCCAGGCCTTCCTGCCGTGGGTCTGTGTGCGTGGAGTTTGCATGTTCTTTCTGTGATGGTGGGCTTTCTCCAGGTTCTCCGGTTTCCTCCCACAGTCCAAAGACATGCAGGTTAGGTTGATTGGTGTGTTCAAATTGCCCGTAGTGTGTGCGTGTGTGTGTGCGTGTGTTTGTGTGCGTGTGTCTGTGTGTGTGTGTGTGTGTGTGTGTGTGTGTCTGTGTATGTGTGTGTGTGTGTGTGTGTGTGTGTCTGTGTGTGTCTGTGCGTGTGTGTGTGTGTGTGTGTGTGTGTGTGTGTGTTTGTGCCCTGCAGTGGGTTGGCGCCCCGCCCTAGGTGTCCCCTGCCCTGTGCCCTATGTGTTCTGGGACGGGCTCCAGGTTTCCCACGACCCTTAACAGGATGAAGCGGTATAGAAGATGAATGAACAAATGAAGACGTAAACCTATAGAGTTTGTTGCCGACTGGATACATTGTGCAGTAGTTTATGAGCATGTTGCCTATGATGGTCACAGGATGTCATATGAAATAACAGAGTGGCTGCTGGCTGCTGTTACTGGGAGGTGGCTGTTTGTTCCACATCTGACACGGTGTGCCCTGATGGTTGTCCTTATAGACACTCCTCTGGCTGTGCTGGCCCAGAACGGGCCATCTGAGAGGCCCCCCTCCCCTTCGCCAGACGGCATGCAGCTACGGGTGGATGAACAGGCTGACGCAGAAGATGACAGAAGGTCGGTGTGCAAGCTCTGCTTGTGAGACAGACTCTGATCTTTGTTGAGATCTTTGTGTGTGTATTCTTTGACTGTTGTTGTATTCTGTAACCCATTCTTGCTTTTTGCTATTATAAACCCTCACCCCAACACACACGGGCAGTCTTAAGGGCCAGCCATCCCGCTCTCCTACCCCTGCCCCCAGAAGAGGTGCTGTTTCTCCCAAGGTCAGTTCTCTCCACGTGAGAGGGCTAAACCACATTGAGAATTATTGTTAAAATGCTGAGAGGTCTTTTTTTAGAAATCTGATAATGAGCGTTATTTCAACAATATGACATGCGATGAGTTTGCCAGTCGATATACAGCTAGAGAATTTGTTTCTGGCTGACAGCAAAATTAGAGCTGACAGGTGTAATACCATTAGCCTGTGTGATGCCTTTTCTTGTAGAAAAGGACGGCGCCTGTGCTGATTTTGAAGATCTTGCACACTTTTTCTTGTTTTCTGTTGAACTATTTTTAAAGAGCGTGTGTTTGCTCATTTGGTAAAACATTAAACTGCGGTTCATCGTATTTCCTCTCCAAGCACAACCCTCTCTTTGATAAGCTAACAATCTACACAGGAGACGCGTGTAGACGCCCAACCGGGAACCTCCGGTGTGTAAAGGAGGTGCCACTGGGGCTACGCCTCCTCAGCGGTGTATCTTACTGTTTCATGGCGCAAAGCTGAATGGGTCTGATTAAATAACGTAGTCACTGAGGTGTCTGCGAGCTAGCTTGACTGGGAGACTCTTTCACTGAGGGAATGTTCCACACCTTTCCACTTCACAGTTATACAGTCACCTGCATGAGTTGCTTTCATCACGTGTCTGAATGGTGCAGATTCATGCCGACCCCCCCCCCCCTCCCCCACTTGCTCCATTTCAGAACCCAGCGATGGTTAATGGCTCTGCAGATTCCACAGGTAATCTGGACTCACTTGGCATTTTTTGTCCGCATGCTTCCTCCTTCTCGTCTTCCTCTTCTTTTGAACCCTTGTAATTTCTGTCATCCACCCCCCCCCCCCATCCTAACCCTCTCATGGTCATTCTGGCACGGGGGCACATGCGATAGGTTGTTTGTGCTGATGAAGATCCCGGTAGAATGTTCCGTGAGTGTGTGACGCGATCGGTTGTGACGCAGCAGCTCGCTGGCCAGAGACATCGCCGATGGCAGCGGGTGACACGTCTGCTTTGTTTTGAACCCCCCCCAGAGTGCGTCAGCGAGCAGAGCGGACAGAGAGAGGAGACTGCAGAGGATAAATTGGCACTGCAAACCCCCTCCCTCACTGTGCAGGTACTGCGCATGCTCACACGCTCACACACACACACACACACACACACACACACACACACACACACACACACACACACACATAGACAGGGTTACAAGCGCATGTACCCCAGTCGCATCATGGCCACACAGAAAATCGCAATGAATCTGGCCTGCATTCAAGTTCTCAAACAGATACCTGCACGACCAAGCTGACAGAACGTTGCTTACAAACACACTCTAACACACAGACAGATCAGCGCATCTTCTGCACGTACTGCTCTGGTACATTTATATTAACTAACAAACAGACACAAGCAGAAATACATATATTTATATGATATTTTTTTCCTCTGACACAAAAAACACTTTCTCACTTTGGTGTTTCTGGGTCTCATGTCATGGAGAGATGACGCATGGGAAATTCTCTCCTTGGACCCCGCCTCCGCCACACTGCGAGCCAATCAGAAACTTGTCTCTCGTCAGATGATTGAGGCACTGCAATGGAAGGTTGCAGCGCAGTAGTGCAGTTCAAACTCACTACGCACACACCTCCCTGTGTTGCGCATACACACACACACACAGACGCGCGCGCGTGTGTGTGCGCAGTCACACCGCCTTATCCTTAGAGCTGTGCCTGGTAGCTGGAGAGTGTTCCATCTCTGGAAACTAAAGCACTTCAGAGACTTTCTGGGTATGTGAAAATATTAGAAGTGATGCAAGTGTGTGTGACTGGCAGTCTGTCTGTCTGTCGGTCTGCGTGTGTGACCGGCTGTCAGTCTTTCTATGTCAGGGGGCTGTTTGCATGTCTTGTTTGTATATCCATGTGACTGTTTCTGTGTGCATCTGTTGGTCTTCCCATAAGAGTTTAATAGGGAAATGCGTTATGAAATGTTTTAAATTAAATATGATACTGCTGTGTTATTTATCTGTGGGGCAGTATGTACGTAACTTGTTTTTCATGCTGATCGAGATTCTGTTACACTATTGTGTAATAATGTCATTATACATTATGCGTTTATTTTTATGTTAATATTATGTTCATATGAATATAAATGCCTGATTGTATGTATGTGTTTTCTTGGGTATCTTTGAGTGTGTGTGTGTGTGTGTGTGTGTGTGTGTGTGTGTGTGTGTGTGTGCGTGTGTGTGCGCGCGTGCGTGTTTATACTTTAATCCCAGCATGCTGTTCCATCTGCAGGTGGACACTGAGAGAGAGTTGGATTCTTTTTCCAGTACTGGAGCTGACCTCAATCCGACCCGACTCAGAGCCAGTGGGTCCGTTTCAAGTCTACAGTCCAACCACGCGGTGAGAGGCACATAGGTTGATTCTCACACACACACACATACACACACACACACACACAGGGCACCAGCAGGGGCATCCAACCAGATGTATGCATTCATTACAGAAATCCTATGCAAGCTAGGGAAGCTAGGGATATGTTGTTTATAAGTGTCTGTGTGTGTGTTTGTGTTTACCTAATAGCATCCAGCTCAGATAGTTTCCAACTTGCACATTTAGCCACTGTCGCCATAATTGCAGTGCTTGCACCTTTGTGTCCTTCACAGGCAGTAAATAGTTAGGACGGTATTCACAGTGGAACCATTAGTCAAAACCAGGACCAGTTTAAAACAGCTTCTTGTTTTTGGAGTTAATTCTGCCCCTTGTGCAGTGAGGCATTTTAACCAACTGGTCCGTCCTAGTGTTGAGACAGTCTGCCCAGTTTATGTTATCCTTAGCTGAGCAACAGTGGCCTTTTGTTGTGTCTCCCTTAAGCTGACAGTAGTCTGAACACTTGTGTTTTCTCCTTAGCTGAGCGGCAGTATGATGAGCCTGTTCAGCTCTGGGGAGTTTGGAGCTGTGGAGGTGCGGGGCAACCTGCAGTTCTCCCTGCACTACGACACCAAGAAGGAGGAGCTCCAGGTGCAGGTGTGTCGCTGCCAGGACCTCGCCCTTGCCCGCAAGAACCGCTCTGACCCGTAAGTTGATGTCCACACTTGGTTTAATCGCATTTCTGTGTCTTTCCCTCTTGTGCTTCATGATGCTCCCAGTCTAGTCTCCGTCTCCCTGGCTGCCTCTGTGTCGGTCAGCCATGCTTTGTGTCTGTGTGCCTAAGTTCCTGTCCCACATTACTGTGATTGTCTGTATGTTTTTTTTCTGTTTACAAACCTGCCTGTCTGTTGATCTCCTTCTTTCTCTTTAGCGTCTTTACCTTTCTACCCCCATCTCTGGCAGCATGTATCCCTCTCCAATCTCCCTGGTAACTGTATGCTAAACCTGGCCAACCGCGGCTCCCCGGGGGGAAAAGGAAGGGGCCGTGGCAGGCTCCCACTGGGTCGCTGTATTTCAGCAGGCCTGATTTCCGTCCTGTCGGAATTCATTGCCAGTGTGGGAGGACCTGACTGCCTCCTTTCTGCTGCGTGTGCCGCAGGTATGTGAAGACGTACCTACTTCCAGATAAATCCTCACACAGCAAGAGAAAGACGGCGGTGAAGAAAAAGACAGTGAACCCTGTGTTTGAAGAGACCCTGAAAGTGAGTCAACACCCCAAAACTGCTGTCTGCTTATTGCCTGTGTTCCTGACCTGTCAAGCCTGCGTTTGTCATACTGTCTGCAGAGAACTGCAACATTTTCTTAAAAAGACCTTACAAAATTGTGAAAATGTAGAAAAATAAACCATTGCATCCAGGAAGAAAATACTCATTAAAAACCCAATGTTGCAACTAGTTCTTACTACATGACAGGCTTTTTTCATGTAATATTTTAACAGCTTTAACTGTCTGACCATATTGATATTCTGTCGCCGTGTTTAAATCATGGCTCGTTTGCTCTGTGTGTGTGGCTTCCTTAGTACAAGATAAAGATGGCGGAGATGAAGGGCAGGACACTGAATCTGTCTGTGTGGCACCATGATCCCCTACGGCGAAATATCTTCCTGGGAGAGGTAGAGGTGGGGCTCTCGGAGTGGGACTGGGGGCAGAAGGAACCATGCTGGCGCCCCCTGGTGCCTCGGGTGAGTCACTGACTGTCGCCAACCCACAATCTTCCCATTTTCATGCATTCTCTCGGCCCGTCTGTTCTTCCCTCCCCTTTTGTTTGATTCCAGTGTAGTTTTTCTTTCCATTGAGCTCAGCTGGGGCTTCCGCTGTCATTTTCCTTCACCTAAAACTGCAGCGACGTCACTAACAGTGATTTTGCTGCTGGTGGTTTTCCGTGCAGTTTTCATTGCTGCTGACAGAGCCGATAATAGGAGCCTTTCTTTTTCTCCACCAATGTACACTGAGCTCATTTGTCTCTTGTGGACGCTTCCAATTAAAATTACATAACAGAATGAAGAGGAAGTTAACAACCTGATAATAAATTAATAGAAAACTCTTGTATTTTTTCAAGTGTTTTATGTCGTACTTCCACCACAGTCATTTAAAACTAATAATTAATCCTATTTAAGTGGAGCAGGACTTTTAAAAACATTATATTAATGGGGTTGCTTGTACAGGAACGTGGCTGTTTTTGTGTGGGAGTGGGCACAGGGATGTGTTGGAAACTAATACATCTCCTCTCGTTCGTTGTATTTTTTTGTGATGACATTAGAGAGAAATGTAGCAACTGAAGGCTAACTGACTTAGAGGAGTCCCTAAGCAAATTGTAACACTTTATAGGCAGAAGTGTAATTAAACAGCTGTTAGCCTATATAAACATTCATTCTGTTTTACTTTGTGGCCACAGCATTACTGGTGCATGATAACAGTAATAAAGCAGATGGCTGTAGCTGTATTCGGTATAATCTTCTGTTTGTTTACGCTCCTCCTTCCGTCTATATTTCTCCCCCCTACATTTTATTTTTCTCTCCATCACTCCTCCCCCCCTCGTCACTGCCAGGTCCAGCTCTCCCAGGATACCATCGGCAGTCGCGGCACCATCATGCTGTCAATAAAATTCACACCGGCTGAATCTGAAGGTGACACTGAAAATATGTGAATAGTGTGTATTAGGCATGCGGCTGCTAGTTAGTGAGGATGGCAGAGGATGAGTTTTTAATAAAATACCCCTCCTAAAGTAGTAAATACATAACAACATTCTTTGCAGTTATAACCCTAGAAGGACAACAAAAATGGGAAATTCACTTTATTTTTACAGTCTTATGTGTTTTGTACATATTGTATAAACATTTGTAATAAGAGAAATCATTAGTATTGTGCATCTGGTTTAGCCACTGGAACTGATTTAAGTAACCAGTGAAGACTAGTTTAAACCACAAACTGAGGGCGCAGAAGAATGTCACCCACCTTGGATTTTGAAGCTTTGATCCTTGATGTAAGTGGATGTAGTGTTTTAAAATGGCTCTTTGCTGCCCCCACAGGCTGTGGTCTGCCAATGACAGGGGAACTGCACATTTGGCTGAGGGAGGCTCACGGACTCATACCCACCAAAGGGGGCAGTGTAGACTCCTTTGTAAAAAGGTATATAACCAAGGAGTTGCAAAACATGTTTTCACAATACAGTATGCATTTTGATTTTATCCTGCTATTTAGAAAAGCAGTTTTAACATCTTCCTTTTTTTCTTCACTGTCCTTCCTTTCTGTCATCTATCCTCTTTGCAGCTACGTATTACCGGACGAGAGCCGATCCAGCCGACAGAAGACCCGTGTGGTGAAAAATACGGTCAGCCCCATCTTTAACCACACCATGGTTTATGATGGCTTCCAGAGCTCAGACCTGAATGAAGCCTGTGCTGAAATCACGTTGTGGGAGAAGGATGCCCTCTCCTCCCATCAGCTAGGGGGTGTCAGACTAAGCACAGGTGCAGGTATGTACAAAGGCATGGTTGAACACCAACTTACAGACACACACATTCATATGCATTGTAGGTAATATAGTACTTAACCATCCTTATTTATCCTAAGGGCTGTCAGTTCACTGATAGCTAAGGCTCTTCTGTTGTAGCTTTTATTGATGGTCAACCTGAATTCCTTCACTGCAGTAGCTGGTTGTGTAAATGAGCAATAGTACTTGGGACAAAGACAGTGATAAGGTAAAAAATAAAGTACATTTTAAACAGACCATATCAATGTATATAAATCATTATCTCCCCTCAGGTAAGAGCTATGGCCAGCCTGTGGTGTGGATGGACTCCACAGAAGAGGAAATCAGTGTGTGGAACACCATGATCCAGAGCCCCAACACTTGGGTGGATGCCTCACTGCCCCTCCGAACCAACTTGACACCCCGTAGAGAGTAGCACCCCCGTCTGTGCCACAAATGGGAAGGGAGTGGGAAGGAGGAAGGGGCAAGGGTCTAGGCTCAGATGGGCTATATTGGGGATAAATTGTCATTGGTCAACTCAAGCTGTGTGGGCGGAGAAACCAACATCGGTGCAAACCGGCAAGTCAAGCGTAGAGGTGGTGTCCTTCACCTAGGAAGTTACTATTTTATATTAAAGTCCAGCTCAGCAGATCAGTCCTGGCCTTGCTTTTTTACACCATCGCTTTTAGCATTTATGTCCTTGTGGGTGTTTCCCATATGCACAGCTGCTGCGTGGAGACCAGGTGTATGGGGATCAGAGAAAGTGTTGGAAAGCACAGAGCATATTCACAAGCCAGAGGACATCAGCTGGCATTGCAATAAGCAACTGATGTTGTGATTGGTACATTATGGGGTCAGATTCCACAGTGGGGATTTGCTGTTATAGACCTTAGTGAAAGGAAAGTGGGTCTGATACACAAGTAGTAATAATGTACTGTATCTCTATGTCTTTGTTGAACTAGTAATAAATCAGAAGCAGACAGCACTTCCTCCAGCTACTTTTAAGCATTCAGCATATTATCTAACTCCTTTTCCTGGTGGATACTTCAGTCTAATGTGATTTTAGTATACCAAATTAGTTTGCTTAAGATAAATTGTAGGTCTGTACTAAATTGTATCTGTGTATGAGCTGAAGAGGTACACTGGAGTCATGTGACTGGAGATTGCCTGAGTACCTGTGAGAAGCTCTGTGTGATTCAGTGCACACTCCTATTAATGTTATTCACAAACATTTGTAAAAAGGTGTAAGGTGTGGTTATGTCTATGTGTAGATCTTGTCAGTCCTGCCATTTACGAATTTAAAATCTGTGTCCATTTGCCTGTTTGTCTGTTAGGGAGTTTGATCTGTCATGTCTTCAGTCATATGATTAAAGTTCACAGTAATAAAAATTATGACGTGGAAGAATTAATTTGTTCACCATCTCTTTAATTCCAAAGCGGGCACTGATTTTGTTGAAGGCCACAGTCATCTGGATTATACTGATGCATCCAAAACAGTAAGTATGGC
Organism: Chitala chitala; assembly: GCA_025773905.1. Lineage (NCBI taxonomy): Eukaryota > Metazoa > Chordata > Actinopteri > Osteoglossiformes > Notopteridae > Chitala > Chitala chitala. The sequence goes on along the minus strand of JABJVR010000286.1, from coordinate 3,593 downwards.
AGGACAACGCAGTGGAAAACCAGCAACTAAACTCCGACATTACACTGCGATTTTTTAAAAAAGGTGGTTGTGTTCCGTGTTGCGGCTAAAACTGCACTCTGTACGTCACGCCACCTGGTGGAGGTTTTAGAGTTTTAGCCCACAAATGTTTACAAACAGACCTGAACAGCTTAAAGGACGGAAGGGTAGAATGCTACTTTTTTGCCTGGTCTTAATTATCTAATTAAACAAACCAGATATTACATCTGACTTGAGTTTGTATTTTGTTTAAAAACGAGATCTGAAAATCAACCGTGTCATATGCAATTACAAGGTCCGATTATTATTAGGCTAAATACACTAGTCTAGGGCGCCCGGAGCTCATGGCGGCCTGTGCAAGAGTGATTTTTAAAAATTATTTCTAACCGTATTTATTGGAGAGTGGTTTGCCTGCTCTCATATCCTAGAACACACTTTGAACATTTTGTCTGCACCTCCCAGAACGCATTTTCAAAAGTGACCCCATGAAAATCATTCTCCATCCCCAGGGATTTGCAAAATGAATTGAAGTGAAATGAAACGACATGAAAATTTTCTCCTAGCATCCCGAACATAACATCCCCACTCAATAAAGCAGCGGCGTATGAACTATTTGTTCTTCCATATCCTTATTACGAGTGCACACTTATTGAAACCCAAGGGCCCGGTTCACAGCAAATAGGGTTATTAATCCATTTTGTAGAACACTGCAGTACAATCTAAAGCAGCAGCACAATACACGATTGTAACCAATTGGGGGGTTTCACGTCCTTAATTCAATTAAGGGATTCACCTGTCGGCAGTTGAACCGCGTATTTCGTGTTCATGTTGAAGCGCTCTCTTATAGCACTTTTGGGTGCTCTTGGTGTGCCATAAAGTTTGGCGTAATAAGTTTAGTTATGCTACTACTAACAGCGCAAGAACAGCCGCGGATTCGTTTTCTGTGATCTATTTTCTGTGATGTTTTGCGTAGTATTTTCTCTTGTTTGCTTGTGTTTTCCCCCTCTAGTATTCGTTGCTTTTTTCGATACTTGAGTGGTAAATCAGTTACATCATTGCGTGCGTATGTGCGTGTGCATCTTAGTGTATTGAATAATCTTCTATGTATTGTGTGTGTGTGTGTGTGTGTGTGTGTGTGTGTGTGTGTGTACCAGTCTTACCTGTGTGCTTTAAATTTCCTCCTAGTGGAATACTCAAGTGGTGTACTTTATTTAGATTACTGGTTTGCATACCCTGTACACACAGATCTGAAGTTTTATGTTTAATCATTTATTATAATAAATTGATATTGGTTTGTTACTGCTTATAGCAGTCTTATCAGGGACATTAGTCGAGTAGTTGATGGTTAACGATCTTGTATTTTCAAAGCTCTTAAAAAATGGCAGTTTTCTCTGTCATTTGAACCTCTTCCTTTGTGGATGTGAAAAGTATAAGCTTTTTTGTGCAAGAAGTTGGACTCCTCTCAACAACCCACTGAGTGTCTGGATAACGTAATTTAAAACAAGCAGAAACAGAGCTGTGTGTATATATGTCTAATTTCTTGAAAGGGGCTTTTTCTTTAATGGTTGGATTAATGAAAGAAGGCAGGGAACAGTAAAGGTATCATGACCCCCATATTGAAGTGACACATTCCATAATGTGTCAGTGTGACCTGGTTTTTCCCAGAATAAGGTGAATGACCTGTGGAAGTGAGTCTGACATAATTCCTGGAGACAGCCTGATCTGCCTTTATGTTTTATTGGTGTGTTTCTTTATGATGTTTTCAAATGTGTTTAAAACCCTTTTTTTCTGATATTGCAGTTTTTGAGGAAGTAGTACTTTAACGGTATGCTCTGTGAGGTGTGGCAGAATGTGACAGTCGTGGGGAATAAGAAGAACACACTCTGTGGGTGATCCATTCTGGAGATGGGTCAGCTACACCCTGGCACTATGAGATGGTGGGCTATAACACACTTTTGGGTTCCCACTATGACAAGTACCTGGTGGACTACAAGGTGTTCAGCCCTAAAATTGATCTCAGGGTTTTCAAGCTGCCAGTTGGATTTCACTTATTTATATAACGGCACCTTTCACAAAAGTGTTGTTCCATAGAGTTTAACAGGAATGTAGAACACAAAGCATAAAGACCAAGCAATGGTGAGACAAATTGACAGAGAAACCAGAAAATTCCCCAGTGGCAAACCCAATTGGGTCCAAGATTGACTGGGTGTCTACCTTAACTTTTGCCTCACAACAAACATGATAAACTGTACTTTAAAATGTCAGTATGAATCTTTGGTGTGTCTGTCTCTATAGGTTGGCTGGTCCTCTTCTGTGATGGCTACATCCGCTCTGCTACACTAGGGTATGGTTTAAAGTAGCATCCAACATGGGTAATGTCCTCCCACGACATCAGAAATAAAATGGTAAAGATGGATAAATAGGAATGCGTAGACTGGTTACTGTCAAATGCAGCAAACACAGGGATATAAGGCCATGTGTAACAGCACCAGCAGATTAAAAAACATGTTTAAAGCGGTGTAAATACTGATACAAATTTGGCATCCCAAACAGAAGCAGGCAGACTGTTCGATAATTCGAAGAGCCTATAGTTGATGGGTTTAAAACCAACACTTGCTATTGGGAAGGGAGATCTTCATTTAGTTATCCAACTAACATTAATTTCTAGAAAAATTTATTCCTGCTAAACTCTTGCCACTGAGCCCTGTTGAATTTGCTTTAAAGTTTATGGACCTGATCATAATTGCCCCCCCCCCCCCAGTATTGTGTTCATTTAAAGCGACTGCTTAAAATGTCTGTTTTCTGACCGACTCATACAGCAACGGTGTCCTTTTGTAGACATGGGTACATGTCAATGTTCTTATCTACCCTGTTGCCTGCCTGCATTTTGAGGTCTAGTGAAGTACAGCTGATATGGACTGTTTTACTATTGCATCAGAGATGTGTATTCTGTCATCTGATCCCCTGCAGCTTCGTCCACTCCAAGAATCGGGCTGGCCTGTCTTACCAGCTGGCTCTTAACCACCTGGCGGACCGATCCAACGCAGAGCTAGCTGTACTAAGGGGCCGCAGGAGGCGCACAGAACCCAACAGAGGGGAGCCCTTCATCCAGGAGCTGTATGAATCTGTGACAGTCCCTGACTCTCTGGACTGGAGATTGTATGGTCACTGTCAAAGTGATTTAACTTTTGCATTATATTCTCTTTTTGTACAAACTAATAATATTTTGAGGATGGATGATGTTAGTTCTTTCTTTCTCCTGTACCATTTATGACCCGGTGGCTCATCAGGCTGAGATGCAGAGGTATATTGGTTCAAATCTGAGCCTAGCTGCACGACACTCAGCACTAGCTCATTGTAACATGTACATGCAACGTTGTAAGTGACTTTGAATAAAAGCATCTGATGAATGAATAATTAATTAATATTATGAATTGTGATCATGACTTTCAGTCATGTGGTTTGTGATTGTCTAGATGATACTCTATAGTCTTATTCCAAAGTGAAGCATTGGGTTAAACTTTAGCAGATTGTATTTGCTTGCATAACTCAAGAAACAACATACCTCAGTTGGA
>JABJVR010000285.1:0-21499 GCA_025773905.1 Chitala chitala | reverse complement strand
AACCTGGAGCCCATCCCAGAGCACATAGGGCGCAGGGCAGGGGACACCCAGGGCGGGGCGCCAACCCACCACAGGGTCTACATATAACAAATAAATACAAATAAATTATATGTAAACAACCCTTGCAGCTTGACGTCATACAATTTTATCTCAGGAAAAGTGTGAAAGAAGGCACGAAGACTGGAAAATTATTCTAGCAATATAAAAGTTTTAACTGACTGGCCGCTCATTCCGTCTTTTTAAATATCAGGTATAACTGTAATCATTAATTAAATGAGCTAAAATTTAAATGATAAAACCTTCATTTAATAATCAGACTTGGAACAAAAAAGCTTTTTCCAACATTAACTTTACATTTAAGTGGCTAAAACATCTTCTGAAAATGAACATTTAATTTTGGTAATAGGTAAAAAGGTATAATTTAATAAATCGTGCCCTTACGTAAAATCTCCGATTAACCTGGTAGGAGTATTAAGGGTTTTACTAATTCCATAATTTTCATATTGGTTAGTGTATTACATGACGGCTTCTTGCATAGGCAGTGTGGCCCACGTTCAGACAGTACAGCCTTGCAAGCGGACACAATGGTCGGCGTGCCTTTTGCTGCACGGCAGTCTTTCACCCCAAACAGGGATTTCGGATCACGTCTGCCCTCTGCCTTCCACTTGCTTGAGAGCCTCGGGTTGGCAAGTGCACCAGAGCTGTCCTTGAAACCATATCACACGCTACGCACGGAATGCGGAGCAATCGGTCATATGAGAGCTTCTGTGTGGGTGCTGGGCGGCTGCTCCCTGGCGTGAGCTTCAGAGCCTCCTCGGTGCTCTGTCTCCATTAGCTTGACCAAGACAGCGCAGCTCCTGCAGGGCCTCTTCACACTCGCTCAGCACTGTGCCGGGACCTGATCAATTACTTTTAATAATTAATCAGATCGTTGATGTTGTTTGTACCTTTCCTGTCGACTTCTTCCCTGCTAGTGTGACGGCAGAGAAGCCGATAATGGGCTGCGAATAAAACAATCGCACGCCACTCACTCCTGACGGGACCGCAGAAATGCTGTAATTACTGAAAAAGAAAAAAAAAAACTGAACTTTGGTGACTACGGTTACGTTGGACCTCAGCACTGACTGTGCTGCCAGAAAATTTCCATGTGTTAAGCTATATTTTTACAGACGCTGAATACAATGTAATAAATATGTGGTGAATAGCTGAGAGTTTTAAATGGAAGGCTGTTGATAACCTGCAGTAATGCGAGTGTCCTTATTCTTGTGTTATTCTTTTGGGTTTTTTTCCCCCCACTGGTAGTCCGTGGTGGGGTTAACTCCACACAGAGGCCATCCTGAAGTCAGACACTTTGCAATGTACCTCAGTTAAAACATTTCATGAAATTTGTGCTTGTGTGCAATGCTCTGAGGTTTATGCCTTCCTGTTGCTCTGAGTGCTAGGATTGCCCAGCAGCCCCTGTTGCTGCATTAAGCACTTTATGTACAACAACAAAGTGTGACATCCTGGATAAAATGTAAAGGTCATTTTCAACTAGCATAATCCATAAGGACAGGCGAATATTCCTGTCAATCATTGTCAGTGTCTGAAAGAAGTGACATCCTTTTAGATGTGTTTTCTGTCTTCCAGCCCTTTTAACAACTGCTGATTAACACGTTGAAAAAATCACACCATCACTCAATTATATGTTGTTACAGTCAAGTAATCAGTTTACAGAACAGGTAGGTAATGGTTTTCATGTACGGTACAAGATTTAAAACACAGAAAAGGTGGCATATCTTCATACCTGTGCTGAAAAAAAACTGCTATTGCAAACAGTGACAATCACCTCTCAAAAATTTAACTAGCAGTCTGCATTTTTTAATAAAAATTATGAAACTCTATACACTACAGTATCCATTGTGTTTAAGTCAATTTTTCCTGAAAAAAAGGCAGCAGTGAGAAAAATACATAGCTGACATAACTGATTCCAAGCCATTACACCCAAATATGGGCTTGTTAGCAGGGTTTCATGCCCAGACATAATCAACGAAAGACTGTTTGCTTAGGGAAAACCAATAGGAAATGATGTGGAGTAGGAAGCTGTGTGTGTCACAACGTGGCTGGATTGAGGTGGTTTCTCCACCAGAGGTGAAGTGGTTTTTAGAGTGTGTTTTAGTTCATGAAAGCTTGAAACCCCATGTTTCACTCTCAGTCATAAATAATTTGTAGGTGTGAAGATGGATATTCGCCAATGTGAAGCAGCCCATCCCATGGTTAAACAAGCCCTCTTGCCAGTTGGACTTAGACTCTGATGTCACAAGCAGAGCTAATTAAAAGTGATATCACCTGCTGTTGCTCTTTTATTAATATATGCTTTTCATCCACAGACTCACCGTAGGCTTATTTTAATTAGACATTTTGCAATAAAAGGAAGGAAACAAACCAAATGAACCAGGCAAAAGGGTTCCATGTATCTAACATGGTCATGCAATTACAGTTTTAAAACAGTTTTGCTGGGAATTATGCTACATTATGCTGCCCTTTGGACTGGTTTCCTTGTAACGGATTTTCACTGAAACAGAAAGGAAACAACATGTATGTTCCGAAATATACATAAAGGCAGTCTTCAGGGTACAAGCGAGACCTGTTTCTATGTCTGTCTTTAGGTTGAATTTGTAGGTAAGTTGGAACAGGTACATAGGTTTTATTTAGTGAAATGTTTGTCTTAGTATGTAGTATATATTTTACCTTGTATGCATTTAAAACACTTAAACAGTTCCAAATACACCAAAACATCTTAAACATATTAATACAGTCCATAATAATACTGCAATAATAAAAGTAACTACATACAGTACTGTACTGAAGAGATGTGTGTGTGTGTGTGTGTGTGTGTGTGTGTGTGTGTGTGTGTGTGTGTGTAGGTATACAGTATTGTATAAAATATTAAAGAAACAGTTCCTAAAACAGTTTAGATGAAAAAAAAGATCACGATTAAAGGTTAAGGTAATACTCTTGTTCCATCTCTGTCTTGCATACTGGAAGGGGCATTTGTGAGGTAACTTTATAATAATATTAATAACTGGCGTCCTACATTGAGCCAACAACAGCAGAAGCTGAGTAATATTTTCATGAAAACCACAATGCGGTGCACGTGTTTGTTATTATGACCTGGTGTTTTTAACTCTAATTTTCTATATAATATGTTTTATGGCACTCTTTTCATAAGTATGAATTCGGATGTTTTTAACTCAGGGGCTGCTTGTACATACAAGCAAAACAACATTAAGGAATATGGGAGGAAGTCAATAATGACAGATAATAACAGACATCATGTTGGGCAAACAGAGAGGCCCGTTTGGTGTCACATTTACCTGTAAATATGTGGTAACGTGAGTGTGATTAGTTTCTCCTGTAATTAATTGTGTTTGCCAAGAGCTCACCATCCTTCTGAGTGACATGTTCTAAATTACACTTTAATCCCTCACTGACATTTTTTGTAAGTTTTCAGGGATTCGACTATACCCCAAAGAATCTTGGGAATGTCAGAATGTAAACAACTTCTCAAGTTATACCCTGCAGTATTGATATACCCATTTACAATTAAGCGTAAGGTTTACCAGACATGTTAGTCACTAAGGAAGATGTTTATTGTGTTGTTGCTCTTCTTAATGAATAATGTTTCACCATTTTTCTGTGCATCAAAATTAATTAGAATTTTCATAAACATATGCACGAGGATTTTTCTAAGAAATCTCTAGCTGCATGAATATGTTTCTGTTTGACTCTAACTGCCAAAGGAGGAATTCTCTCAGCATGTGATAAGGGTTCCCTTTAAATGTCAAATTAAACGAGCACACTTTCTGTGTGCATATGTATGTGTATGTTCATGTGTGCGTGCACGCGTGCATATGTGTGTGTCTTCACTCTTAGCATGAAAGTATAAAAGCAACCCCACTAACAGTTATGTATGTTGTGAAAGTGTACAATTTCACAGTATTTTTAGTTACAGATTTGCATACAATATATAGTATGATCACAGGATTATTTGTTCATCGTGTAGAATGCATCTTCCTCCTTTTATGGAACTAATGTGCGGTGCAGCAGGTCTTAATCAAGACATCAGTAAAACGAGCCGTATTAAAGCCCTCTGTGCTCCCACAGAAGCCCCAGATAGATAACCACTCAGCTATTACTTCACACGTCCAGGGCACAGTAGGTGTGACAGAAATAACCACGCAGGCGTGACATCGCTTCAATTTGCCACTCTAGAAGTAATATGACTGCGTCTGAGTGTCTGATATAGGCTGGTCCCTTGGTCTTTGTATTGGTTTGCTGCAAGGGGCCAGGTGTGACCTCCATCATCATTTGCTAAGTGAGAAATTACTGCCTACCTGATTAATCTGCTGGCACGATGGGAACCTAATCCCACTCTTATCCCAGAAAGGGCCATTTGAATATTAGGAGACAAAGAGAAGTACCCATTCTGGGGACCGTCGGTTTGCCGCAGTGATTAAGGACATAAAGGGTAAATGAGGCGAGATTAAGATCGCGCCATGATGCCGGTTTATCCCCTACTGAGGGCTCTATCTTTGCTTATGGTTCAAAGGTCACTGTGATCTGCCTGGAGCTGCAAAAATTACAGGGAAGAAAAGTAATCTATCTGGCGTTCAAAGAGGACAGGGAGAGAAGGTAGAAGTGCAGAGAAAATATAACACTCAAATTTACTTTTGTTGTTTTTTTTGTGGGTGTAATAGATGTCCTATATTGCTACAGCTTTCTAAATGTATAAAATACAGAAAATAACATACTGGACAATGAAATCATTTTTGACAGCAGATACTAGAGGTGTTTTTTCCATGTGGTGAACTTTCTGCTAAATAGGACTTTTGGAATGGTTTTAGATTTCTTTTAGATCTCTTGATGTACTCAAGGTTTGTTTTAAAGCTGAATGTTTTTGTTTACTTTGTGCATTTTATTGCACGTAAGTGCCTATATGAATATTGATATGTTCTCCTCTCCTGTAAGAATGGGGTAAGAATGCAGGTAGAGACACACATTTAATTTGGAACTTGGGTCAACAAGAGCCAAAACGTGGTCCAATAGTGGTGGTAGTGGAACAGGCTGGATTGATGTGCAAACAGACTACAGAAGGTAAAGGAGCACATGAGGAAGGGACAGTAGGGTTTAGGTTCATGTACGTTGGAATGGGGCTGATCGAAGGAAGCAAAATGTAAATGCCAGACGGCAGAGAGAAAGCCTGATCATACAAAATTCAGCAATACTTCTCAGCTGTGAATAGGACGGGAAAACTGTTTAACTCAGATGAACAGCCGGTGCCTCAATCATCATTTCTCACAGTCCTCCTGTGATTTGTCACATCTCTGAACATCTCTGAAGAAGGTTAGGTGTTATAAGGCCATTGGTAACCCCAATATAACCCCCCCCCCACCCTCCATCACATATAGGAATCTCTCCTGAAGACCAGAGGGAAACGTAATGGGATGGGGTTAACATGGCATGTGTGTGGAAGCTGTGTTATTTATTATATTTATAGGCAACTTTCTGCCATGCTTTCAGTCTGAGTTGGGTCTTTGGATTGTATCGAGATAAAACGACTAGCAACTAGCGAACAGCAGATGATGTAAAAATAGTCAGACTCAGATGAAATATTGCTATAACCACCCTAAGCTATTGCAGTCCAAATACTATCTGAATATTGCCATTATTTATTTAAATCTTTGAATAAAATATTATGCTTCTGCCTAAATATGCAATAGTGTGTCAGCCTTAAGATAAATTGGACAAAAAATGTTTGTGTTTTATATTTTACTAATGGCACTCCAAACTAACAAGGAAGCAAATGAGTTAGAAACATATCTCAAAAGCATTCAGGTAACTCAAATGAACTGCATAGAATTTTTCTACTTTTTCAAACAAGCCAGCCAGAAAGCATCAAAGCACAAAGTCAATATTTATCTGCAATTAAAACTTAACGTTTCGTGACTTGGTTACGAGAATGCACATTAAGAGACCTGTTTATGTTCTAATTAGAATTTGTAAAGACTTTTGCAATAACAGGAGTAGGACACAGAATCTGAACACACTGTCAGAGAAAATCAGATGTGTGAAATCCTTTTTTATACAAGTATTATAATAGAAAATTACTTTTTTTTTAAAGAATGCCCAATTAATATTTCATGGCGCTGTCTTTTCATTTGAAGATGATCATTTGTAAAATTAACTTTCTTGTTTTGGTGAATATAACTATAAAGAAAATTACTTTTTGTCTTAGCCCAAAGGTATGAGCTTTGGTAGTAATAAAAGGTTTTTTTACGACAGGCTGTTTAGGCTGGTTTAAACAAGAGGTAGAGGACACCTTGACCCATCAGTGAAGCGATCTCACTTCATGTGGCAGGCTGTGATGTGAAATCATTTTGCCCATTTACTGTCACACTGTTATGTTACATTCATTTCAGCTGTTATGTTGTGTATGTCATAATTGAGCTTTCACAGTAAATGTAAGTCATCTTAATCACACAGTACCGTAGCCTGTCAGACTGAATTCTCTGAAATACTGTATTTAAAGTAGGGTGCCATTTCAAACTAGGTGACTTTCTTCCATGACATTCCTGGAGGCCACAATGAGGAATTCTGTGCTATTGACTGTTTCATTAAATATGACCAACCTGAAGACCTGGCGCTGAGTAGAGCTATCCTACCATGACAGGTCAGCTAAGAGAAAGAACCTCACCTACCCCCATGCTGAACAAGCCCTCCCCATGCACAAGCCCCCAGGGTCTCTCTTATTCACCTCTGAATGTACTCAGTCAGCACAAGAGCAGTTCCTGACTAGATGTACTATATTATTCCCTCGCCCCGTCGAGTATAAAATATTAATTAACTCAGAGCTACTAGCCCTTGGCAAGCCAGCAATGTTCCACTGACCAGAAATTCCCTTAGCGTGCTGATGAATATTGGGGCCTTTACAGAAGAGGACATTTACACTGATACATTCATTAATAATATCTGTGGCAATATTGTGTGGAATGTGTACATATGACTGCCCACATGTGATTGTTTTCTTGCATCTGGCATATGCTAAGTGCTAAGTCACTACACATAGACATCATTTAGAGTAGACATTATATAGACTTGAATTAACACCAGTGGTCAATCAGCACGGCCATATTGGAAAGTGCTACTTACGCTGCAAGTGAAGCCATGTCTAAAAATAATAATAATCAAAATCGATAGGATACCAGTGTTTTGCAATCAACTGATGTCACTACAGCAACAGTTACTGGCAATGGGAAGGCTCACATGTGTGTAAAACATCATTTGTTAATTTTTATGAAACCAGAGTGGTGTGATGGTCTGTTTTTGGGTGTAGGTAAGACAAAATTACGTTTCCACAATTTTCCAAAACAGTAATGAATCATAACAGCTAAAGTGGAGCAAAGTGAACAGAAACTGAGTAATAAACACAAGTGTAGAGCACGTCTTCTGAGCATCAGCGATGTTCACAAAAAACAGTGATAATGCGCTGGGGTTGAGCACAATACAGGCACTGTGATCACCGGTCTCATTGATGCCAGCTTTGCTTTGATAATGTGCTGTTAGATGCACTTTGAAGCACTTAAATATTTTTAATGCTATCCACTAAAATGACTCGTACATTGCAAATTTATGTTGCATTCAAACCACCCATTGCGGTGGGTATGTCCTGTCTATTGTATATGATATCTATGCTGTTAGAGCTATCCTCTTTATAAAACAACTGAGCTGCCTTGTTCACCTGCAACTTTATTCAGGGCACATCCATTCTGTTTAATTATTTTCCCAAGATGGTGTCATCAGGTGGTAACAAAGCTTTGCCTAAAACACTGAAGATCAAAGTACAGCAATTAACGATAATGGCATAATGATCTGTCCATCTGTTAGCCTCAGAATCGATCAGTATTGACCCGACCTCATGCTCAGTCGGGCTCAGTAAGAGTTCTCTGCCAGCACACGTCAGCATTCAGGCCGTTGAGAAGCCACTGTGATGTGTTCACAAACACACTCCATTCATAGCAGGATGGGTCCGAGGAAAAGAGTTCCAGTTAAACAGAGCTCCTGTTTTGGAAAAAAATGACTGAGAGCAGCCATAGAAGATAACAAATAAACAGCCATTAGTAAGTGCCATATGTGCCGCGTGACTAGGCCGCACTCAGTTTTGTCTATTTTGTGGACAACGTAGACGACCATGAAACAGTGACTTGATTTACCTGTGACTTGATAAGGTTCCTAATTAAGTCAGGTTTTTTTTCCTTAGTTTGGGTCTTCTGATTGTTACGTGCCCTTTGGTTTGGGATTTTGGTCATGATCATTTCTGTTCCTCTGTGTTTTTGGCTTTTGGTTTTCTTAAGTTCAACCTTTTTGTACTTGCATTTGGGTCCTTCCAAACCAAACTTTCCCATAACAGCACAGCTGCAAGGGTACCATAACAGAAACACTTCTGCATATCCTTTTGAAAATAATTTGACCGTCTTGACACACAGAAAAAATACACTGGTGTATGCCCTAATTACAGTGTTATATTGATTTCCTATTTCTGATCTGGTTTTTCTATTTGACTAATGTTCCATGAATGTTTGTTTAATAAAATGAGTTTGCTTGAGATTATGTGCTATTATGTAATACCATGTACATAGACCAAGTGTATTTTTTATAACTATAAAAAGATACAGATGTAAATATAAAGACTATAATGTATTCCATAGTCATAACCCTGCAGACACTTGCGTACGTGGTTATTTGCTAATGGCAACACTGAATAATTTAAGAGTAAATATTTTGACACATAAGTTATGTGAGTATAAACCCTCCGACATACACAAGCAGCTATTCACCGATACCTTTCATTATGCATTATTGTTATCACTCCGTTCCCCTGAGCTATCGTTCGCTAAGTAACGTGCTAGATGGCTGCCTGCAATGCTTAGTTATTGTGCTTTCATCTTTCATCAACGGGGGTGCTCTCAGAATGGGGAAATTTCCATTTACACACAGCAGAGGAAATGCACAGTGCACTTCAAAATCAGCTGAAAGAGGCTGGAGTAGAAGTCGCTTCACAGGTTGTGCACAGACAGGGGGGGAGTTGGTAGAGGTGGACTTCTGTGCATGTATGAACCATATAGCCACGTGGAGCTTTATGTCCCGGCAATATCACAAAATGATCACTTTTAAAGATTAGACGAAAGATTATTACCTGAGGAGAAAGTTAGGCCATGGATATTGCCTGAGGCAAGAGAGGATTTTGAAGTGTCATAAAAACGAGACGCACGACCGCAGGATCCCGGCAGTGTTTGTTTCGTTCGTGAAAGAGTGCGAGAAAAATTGAATGAAAAGTTTTTACTTGCTTTCAAAGGGAAGATGGGGCCTCTTTGGAATGTTTATTTGGGCAAATCATTAAATGATTTTACTTTGCTCAATGCGTTGCCTGCCATTTGTAGCGAATTACGTGAAAAAGACAATCCACGCAAGTCACAGAATGCTACGACGCCTCAAAAAAGTGTCACTGCAAAACGTGCAAAAACACTTATTCTTCAGTCAGGTGTAGCAGAACCTTGTGGAAAATATGGCAGTCTATGATGGATGGAGTCTTACCAAATACCTTCAGGATCATGTGAAACCAGAGCTAGGAAAAGGCCCAGATTACTAATCCTTTACAGGAGCTATAGAACAGAAGACTTAGTGGTCTCTCTCAAACCGACATATGGATATATTATATTGGATATATTTATTTATGTGTATTTTTAACCTGTTTAATTTGATTAAATATTATTGCTAGTCACTGATTATTACATTAAAACACATTGTTCAAATGGATGAAGGCAGAGTTAAACTGTGTAATTTTGCCTGGAGGACTTTTTTGTGAATCATACTTTTTGTGTTTTTAGGGTGGTAATGCTAAATGGAAACTTCCCCGTAATTTAATCATTTTGTCAAATTTATTTTATAGACAACAATACAAAGCCCTTGTTTAGTAGAAAATACTGTTTTGTTTTTTCTTCACTGAATCACTGTGTTTACCTGCTAGCTCAACACAAGCCCATTTAGGCATTTTGGCACCATGTCATTTACTTTCTCCAAGACGTACAGAACATGAATTCCTAAAACCGAAAGGGACTAAGATGGACCCTGTCTTTTTCTGCAAATATCATACAGGTAAGCGATTGTTAAATGTTGAATATGTTACAAAGAGGAACAAGAGGAGCCACACTGGGAATTTGACAATGAGATCTGTAAAGACTGATTCCCATTCATACATCCATTATCCAGGGTTGCAGGTGGCATGGAGCCTACTCCAGGCAGCCTAGGGTGTAAGGCAGGGTACGCCCTGGGTAGGGCCCCAACCCATTGTGTGCATGAGCGCACACACAAACACACACACATGCAGAACTTCCACAGTAGTTGAATTTGTCTCTGTTAGCTTCTAAACAAACTCAAATCTCTGCTACCATCATCAGAAGGTCACGATTTCTTTGGGTGCATAGATCATTTGCAATTGTGATGAGCAATGAAAATTTACCATAATCTTTGGGAGCAGTTACCTTTCATAAAAAACATAGCAATGCATGCAAAATTATGTAAGGGTGTAGAAATTATGTGGTTGTGATATATGCTGTCATATAATTACTTTTAATGTTCCATGTCATTCCATTCTAATTTTGCAAAAAAACAAAAAAAAAAACAACCCAAGAGCATATAATGTGCTCTTGGATCATAAAGTCAATTTAGCTCTAAAATCATAAAATTCATAATATTTTCTATTTTATTGTCACAAGTCTTGTAAATGTGTAGCCTGAAAAGATTATAGGCTTCTACAAATAATACACCTAATAACATGAAATTCAACAGACAGTATCTGCTTTTGCAATAATAGTGTTTTTAACATTACAAATACCTAATAAACCACCTGCTATACAGACCAAAATTATTTTTCAATTAAAACTGATTGTATGAAATAGCCAGCAAATTGCGGTCCTTTTTAGCCCACTTTTTGAGGTCTTTGCCCAGCTACTGAAATATAGTAAAGTGAGAAAGAGGACATCATCATTATGGCCTTGTCACAGAGATGGAACTGAGAGCCAGATGAGCAAAGAATTATCAGGCTCCGTCGCAATCACTGAAAAGTACTCTCCCAACGAGGTCTCCATCTACATACATATTTAACCATTCACTGTATCATTGTTCAAGCATGTGCCTCTTCGTCATTTAGCAACATTTCAAGATTAGTAATGCTAGCCTTGGCTGTATTACAAGTTTTTTTGTACCAATGCTAAGACAATTTCTGAAACTATTGCTCATTTTGTCAACACATAATACACATAACCAAAGGGCACGCACACACACACATACACACACACACACACACACACACACACACCCAAAACATCACACACTTCTTTGAAATGCAAACACTTCATCCAAAGCTATTTTTGGATCAAGACACTACACTGAAATATTTAATTTATTGTCGTTTTTTAATCCCAGAGGGAAATTACTTCTCTGCATTTAACCCATCTGCAAAGGGCAGCAATACAATTCACCTGTCAGACAGGGTTCAGCCAATGAGTTTCCATGAAGTTTCTGAACTTGAGCAGTCAACTGACTTATAAAGGAAACACCTATACAGACATTGCCTATGTAAGTGCTTTACAATGGAGCACCATGGCACTAACCAGTGGTGAGGAGAGGGCAGAGACAGAAGCAAAGGCAGAGGTAGAGGTAGAGGAAGAGCTCACCCAAGAATACAAAAGGTGCCAAATGAAATTCGGGCTACACTAGTTGACCATGTGATCAACCATGGCTTGAGCATGAGAGAGGCAGGTTTATGTGTGTAGCCTAACCTTTCACGATTCACGGTAGCCTCCATAATATGACAGTTTAGAACTGAAAACAGGTAAGGCAACTGTTCCTGTATTGCAATTTTGAACTGCACTGACTATAAAACTTCACTTTTGACTGTAACATTTGTATATTGACTGTGGTAGTGACAGTAAAGGAGGCATTCTGTATTGTCCTAGAGTGGACAGACAACCTCCAAGGGGTGGGAGGCATCATCTTTTCATTCCAGCACAAGAGACTGAAACAGTGGACATGGTGTTGGCCAACAACACAATATATTTAAAGGAAATAAGGGAAAGAATTATCTCCCTGATCGTAACGTCTTTGCAAACATTTGCATTGTGTGTGTTGCTACAATAGACAGTTTTAAGGAGGAACAGAATGCTCATGAAGCAAATTTATAGAGTGCCTTTTCAAAGGAATGATGGCCATGTAAAAGAACAGAGACAACAGTATGCCCAGGTAGGTGTAACACTATGTTACAAAAGACTTCTTCCTTATAGTATGCAATACACATAATGTAATGGGCTGCTATGCATTGACTGTCTTTGTCTTTGTCTATGACCACAATCCTTATCAGCATGAAACTCTACTGCAAACATTTGAGGATGCTAGTGTTGACACTACATGTATTCTAATATTACATATATTCAAAGGTTTGCAAGGCCTGGGTAAGACAGTTGTTCATGCCCAGTGTGATTTTAGTTTTATTTCCTTTGTGCTTTTTTGACTATTTTATTTTTACTGTAAACATTACTGTATTTATAGTGCATTTGAGTTGATGTATACCTGTTTATTTAGGACTGTATACTGTGTGGTGTTGGCATTGTGCTTTTTTATCATTGTGTGGTTGGTGAAAATGTGAATAAACAAATTGCATGCAATTTCATGATTCGAAATTTCTGTGGTGCCTCTAGACAGTTTACTGCAAACCAGGATTTGCAACCAAACCTACTCTGATAACTGTTTCAAAATTTTCTGCTCAGTGTGGACATGCATGGTCTGCTGAACAAATCCATGTGATGAGTGTGTGTGCTATTTTGAAATGAATGTCACATTTTGAAGTGAGTGTTCATGGTTTTAAAGCCAGTGTTCATTTTGCTGTCAACAAATGAAGATTTGCTGAATGTGTGTATAGAAAAATGTTCTAAAGCATTTGCATTGTAACCGCTATTTCTAGAAACATGTCTAAGCAGTTGAAAAAAACTGGCATGAACAGAAACAGACAACATATATATATATATATACACATACACATATATACTATAAAAGAAGACAACAAAAATAGGCTTGTTAGTGTGAACTAAAGGAAAAATTAGGGCACATCCTGTCTCCTATCTGGGTCTGGCAATGGCATCTCCTTGACATCACAAGCAATGTTCGTTCTGGCCAGACAGCGACGGAGGTACCATCTGGGATGACATATCCAGCTCTGGCTTGCTCCCACATGAATGTCATCACAGGTTTCTTCCATTTCCTGGAGAAGGGGTATGCCTTGGTGAGGTTGCCAATCATACACCTTCCAGTGTCATACTGTAAGAGAACTAGATAGCAACAAATCTGGACTGCTCTAGATGCATTCCCCTGGTCATTGGGAACTACCATGTTGTGTAGGGTGTCGAAGGAGCTGATGATGTGGGCAATTGTTATAGGGGCCAACAGAGACATGACGATGAATGACGCCATTCTGGCTTGACAGTACGTCTTGTTTTGGCAAGGTTAAAGCCAGCTTTATCAATGTATAGGAACTTGTGTTATGCTGCAGCAACATGTAGCTCAATCACTCTCTGGGATAGGCATGACAAAACACTGTAGTGCTGTGTAACAGTATGGATTGACATGGAGTAATCAACATTGTGTTGTACAATACACTGAAATATAGTACCAATGAGAGGACAGCATAGCTTACTGTACTTGCACATCAAAGTGCAGTTGTTTCACTCTGCCACACTTGCACTGAAGTGATGCTCTGCATAGCTGCTTCATGCGTAGATGATGCCTTTTCAGGAGACGGCCCATTGCAGATAAGCTCACTGAATGGATGTTGCTGAATGTTATGTTGTCATTGACGATGTGCTCTTTCAGTTGTCATAGAACTATGCTGTTGTCAGTTTGAGCCATGTCTACAATATGCTCTTCCTCCTCTAGGGTGGACCGCCATCTTCATCCTCCAACAGAGGGTTGTCTGAAGTCTCTGAAAAAACATGATGTGAATGATTCAGTATGAAATTAAGTGTTACTGCAAGTTACTGTACCTATTGCTATATAATAGTACTATATTACA
The DNA here is from genome assembly GCA_025773905.1 of Chitala chitala. NCBI lineage: Eukaryota > Metazoa > Chordata > Actinopteri > Osteoglossiformes > Notopteridae > Chitala > Chitala chitala. The sequence continues at coordinate 7,338 of JABJVR010000285.1, read as the reverse complement.
GTAGTATAGTAGTATACACAGTGCAGTTCTGTGAGTTCAGCAGCATGGTATAGAAGATAGGTATAGTTACCTATTCTCATTTTGAGAGATCCAGGTGATACTTGGAGGACCTTCTGCCCAGCCTCACTAAAAGACAACCCATAGTTAACCACATGATCAACCAATGTGTGTCTGGATCTCATCCTGAAGCTTATCCTTATTAGTTGCTCTTACTCATCATTTTCCTCATACATTTTCCTCTGCCTCTGTCTCCAGTATTGGCTCCTATTGTTGTCCAAACCAAGACTTCGAAGTTGAGGCCTATTTTGTAGTCCCCAAGCTCTGATTTCTATGTAAACAAATTAGCCACGTGTTTCACCTATGAGGACTAGGTTTGGTTAATTGGTAAATGGGTATGGTATTTGAATGGCAGTGTCTTTCAAAAGAAACACGGGGAATAAAGGAACCTGTGTTTAGTGTTTTGCAAGAAGAAGTGTTTTATATTTGCTAAACGAGTGTAAAGTACAGAATGTGCTTGTAGTTTAGCATACCAGGTCAATTAATAGGCTACATGAGTTAGCAGTTTCAATAATTATGCCACAAACCAGTTTTTGGCGTCTTAGCGGTTGCAAAACGCTATACCATAATGCTGTAAAACAATACAAAGTTTGTCTTCATTAATCAGGATAACAATTTTATGTAAAAAACTGTTGCGCTTTTGTTTATTAAATAAGGGGTTAACTTGAGAGTGTATTGCAGCACTTTCTCTTGTACACAGATTGATTAGTGAGACAAAATTAAATGTATTAAAGGGTTTTCACAGCTTTTCAGGTGTGTTTTTCATATCTTTGTTTCCAGCTGTGTGAACAAATTTTCCTTGTTATTTCAGTGTGAGCAGCACTTAATGCCATGAACATTATGCTGAATACCAAAATACAAAAGTGGTCTCATATTTGTTTATGTTCTTAAATATTCATTACTAAGTTCTCTAAGATTTAATCGTGAGAATCAGCGTAGGATTTTTCAGTACACATTAGGTTTCGGCCATCTTGGTCGTCTCAGTCCTAGGAAGTTCAGCGCTTTATGTTACTCTTAATTAATAATACATGTAATCTTGCAGTCACCACATATGGCATCTGAGAATCAAAGCTGAGAGCACACAGCACAGAAAAGCTCCTTCTTACCACTGAATAAATGGGCCGAAGTAAGACTGAACACAGCTCAACAATCATAAAGGCTGAAGAACGGCAGAAAGGTTTGCATATGTGTGGCCCGACAGAACATTAGATCCTTTTGCATGCCAAAGTCCAGTTCCCTCCCACCCTTTCCTACAGTATGACTGCTGGATGCAGTTGGTACAGCGAGTGTGGGAAGAGACAAGGCAGAGAAAACAGGAGCTTCGGCCCAAACCTGAGAGCTCATTGTCTTATTCACAAACAAGATCACTCCTTGACCAGCTCTCCTGCCCTCTTTTCTGCTCTGCCTCCATCAGTCAGGAGCTGATTTAGAAGCCCTGGTTCAGGCCTGAGGCTAAGCCATCCACGTCTCAGGAGTCCACTGCTTGTAGTGACGGACACACACTGCAAGGGCTCAGACCTCCTCTTTCCTCTTTTTCTTCACTTCTACAGATATCTTCATTGTTCCAAATCACACAGAGCATCAGCAGACAGGCGTGCAGGATGTTAGATGGTGCTGTCATGTCCAAACATGGTGTTATCCCTTTGCAAGCAACCTGCCGTTGATCGCAAGCTCCAAAGGGTGTAAGGACTCAAGTGCAGGTAAATGTCAGGAAAGCAAAGTAACACTAGTGGCACTCTCATGAAAGCAATGAAAATGTATGCTTGCTCCAAAACATATCTACACAGAGGTCTCGTTTTATAAAGACTATGTGGTAATGGGGAAAATATTCTACATAAAAATGCCTCTAGTAAGCCTCTGTTTATGAGAGCAGGCACTCTGTGATTTAATGGCAGTTTTGTCAATTGTCACTTTATGCAGGTGCTTTAAACACGTCACAGTTGTTCCACATTTGCTCATTCATGGGATCTGGAGACCCTCTCTGTATGTAATCGTAATAAGCTACCGTCAGCAGATGCACTTGGCAGTACACAGGCAGTCGGTGCATTATCCTTTGGAAAGTATAACATCCAAAATACATTCACATTTTTTTCTTGACTTATATGAATGACCAGTGTGACGCACTTATGTTGGTTTATTACGTCAAGCAGCTTTGTGAGTTATGTGTAAACAAGGAAAACTATGTGTAAACGGCGAATATCTTTTGATTCTGAATGATAATTTGGCCTTGACAGCATAGCAAATCAATTGCCTTTTTCTGCTTACATTTTTACATTTTATCAATGTAAACAGTCTGAAAACCCAGCTCACCAACCTGTTTCTTTAAGTAGTATGACTAATCTTTAAATATTTTATTATATACCTCTTTTGAAGATGCTATTATCTATATTTAGTGGAGATGCACTGGAAATCTTCATGCCTATCAAATAGCTAAAAGGCTGAAAACTCCTCCAAACAACTTAACAATGCATTTGGCAAATGTGATGTTTGGAAATAATTAAATGAACATGGTTCATAAGGATATGCGTGACTGAAATCAATAATTCTTTCCAAGAATTTAGACATTGTAGATGTTTACTACAAATACCATCATCAAAAACGTTTCAAGTAAGAACTTTTCTACGACAGAATAAACTTCAGCCCGCTGGAATGCTAACTTAAAGATGTGGCAGTCAAGGCTACACTTTCAGTAAAAGTGTAATTGGGAATATTTCAGAAGCTTCTATGAACAAGGTGGTTTCACCTGCAAGTCTTTGTCAGCAAAATTTAAATGACTGACTTTGTATTGCGGGCAGGTGAGGAGGTGTGGAGGGCACATTACCATGAACCTGTGTATTGATCTTTTTTCCTCCCACTTCCGCCTTGTGGTTTCATTATAACGCTTTTTACACTCGCCCAGGCACTTTCAGCTGCGGAAGTCGGAGACACCGTGACTCACATTCATTCTATTTCCATTTATGTCTTTAAATCCGATATTTCAGTTTGATAAGCAGTTAATCAGACGCTCGGAAACGCTGAACGGCCGGTTCAGAAACCCGACATAACAAAGGGGCGCAGCGGAAGGGACGGGGCTGTTTTGACAGAGGCGATTATTAGCTCGGGGAGGAGCATTTGTGCTTGCCGGTTGTGCTTGTACACTCTGCCTCCTGGCCCTGCTGGGCCCTGGCTGGGGACTGATTGAAGCACTGCTTTTGGAAGAGGGGCATTGAATTATACTCCAGCATGGTTTTGTTAAACATTGATGGCTCCTGGACCCCTTTTTTTGTCAAGCCCAGAGAAATTGGATGCTGTGCCACTCAGCACCATCGTTCACTTTAGTGGCAACTATAGACCGTTTCCCGGGGTGCATAGCGCTGGCAGGTCATTTTAACACACTCCCTGCCCCACAGGCCGAAATGAAAGGGAATTTTCATATGCTGGATTTATCTGCTGTTGTGAATGGGAACTTCAGGGGTAAAACACATATTGTCAAGGTTAATTTACTCTTTTAATATGCTTTTGAACTAAATTTAGTCATAACTTCTGTTGGATACTTATCATTGTAGCACTATGATGACAGTAAAAAAGACTAAAAGAAACACATTTGCTCAAACATTATTATTTTAATTTTATTATCATAATATTATTAATATAAAAAACAGATACACTATGCACCACTAATTCAGTGCAGATACGTGCTGAAGGACGCACGTCAGCCTGTAAAGACCTAAACATTGCAGCCAGGCAGACAGCTTCATACTGATGCATTTTGCAGCTCATTGCTGCAATCAGTCAGCCACCCAAAGCCGTCACTCATTAGGCTGCATGCCGCATGCGCACGCCTGTGAATGCTGAAAGGCTGAGTTTTCGTCTGAGACGGCAGGCTCATCTCCTAGCTGGTTGCTTTCCCTTTATCCGTGACGCTGTTGGTCTGGGTGGAGCAGTGGATGCAGAAAATAAAGCCAAGGGCAGAACAGACTGGTCTTCTGTTCATACTTCTTAAGGTTTTCTTTTTGCCTAGTGATAACTGAAAAGCACATGGAGTGAAGGCTAATGGAAATGAGCTGATGTTCATCCTTGTAAAATCACATTATGATCATAATGTGGGTATATAGGTATGACTTTAATTGCTACTAAATAAAAGCAATACAATCCTTTGGAGGTATCCTAAGTACTGCTGTTTGCAGGGGATCTGCTGAGAGACGTGGGCTTGGAGCTGGGTCAAATCTGGCCAGACGAACTCCTCCTACACCCAGGATCTCTCCATTTGCAGGGTGCCTGGAAAGCTCTAACCATGTAGGGGTTAGTCTCTGAGTAACCAGAGGAGAAGACAGGCCAGTGAGGAGGTGAACAGAGCAGCCGTCAGTGTATCCTACGTGCCAGGGAAGTCTATTATGCCGGGAGGACCATGCATAAACGAGCCTGTCCAGAGATCTATGCACACTACATTTGAATGAGATAAATAGAGAGGTCTTTCAGTACAAGGCCAAAGGAAGGAATGTGAGGTATGAACAGATTAAAGTTTTAAAGAAAACCAAAGAAGAATGTGGAGGGGCTGCTGCTGTAGCTGCCTTTGATAGGGTTTCCAGGTTCAGATCATTAGCGTAACCTGCTCTGTGCACCTGAGACACCGATATGACCTTCATAAATATTCTGTTTCGTAATATGAATGATTAAAATCACAAAGTAGGGATGTTCTCAGGGAAAGGTTAACAATCAAGTTTACAATCACATAGGTCCATTCAATACACTATGTTCAGTGGAAGTTTTTGTTTTTCTTACTGTTTTGAGGTTTTATGCTCTCAGCGAGCGGCTGCATTAGTATTCATCCATTCATTAATTTCCTGAACTTGCTTATTCAGTTGAACAGCCATGGGAATCCGTCTCACTGTGCACCGATAGCTTAACACCTGAATGGGACACCAGCCCACCAGAGGGCATATGCACTTCTGGGCCAGTTCAGCTCTTCCTCTGCATCTAAATTTTTATTTTTAAACAACTTTATTAATCCCAAAGGGAAATTACTTGGTTCTCCATATTTAACCCATCCCTGGGGGATCAGTGGGCAGCCATTAGTTGGCACCCAGGGAGTCTCTTGCTCAGGGACACACCTGGTGGCTGGGGTGAAATTCAAACCAGAAGACTTTCACTTACCAGCCTGGTGTTCTACCCATTGAACCACCGGCTGCCTACCTAAAGTGCACAGGGTTGGTGTGGGGAAGGAAAATCTCGCAGACACAGGGAAATACAACAATTATTCATTCATTTCCAGACTGCATATGCAAGGTAGGTTTGTAGCAGAGCTGGAGCCTTTTCCAGGTAACACAGGGCTCAGGAAGGGTAGACCATTAATGGAACTACAGCCCAACACAGGGCTCAGGAAGGATACACCATTAATGGAACTACAGCCCAACAAAGGGCTCAGGAAGGGTACACTATTAATGGAACTACAGCTATAGCTCAACATCTTTTCTTTCCCTAGTAATTATTTATAGTTAATAGATTGTCCTTTAACATATTGACATGACTACATATTAATTGTAAAAGGACAGCTCAACATCAAGCCAGGGTAGACTGTTTTTACATACAGATCAGTAACACAAATAATCACAGATACACAAGACAGACACCTGATGGATTGGTTCAGAAGGCACAGTGCCAGCAGATAGTGTTCTTGTGTAAGCCCAGGTCATAGATCAAGCTTGTACTGATGTTCTTTTATGGTATGAAATGAATGACCAGTTATACACTTGTTTTCAGTAATAGTCAACAATATTTTGATGCTCATATGCAGTTGAATCTATTTTTTTCAGACATTTTCTCACCCTCCACTTATGATAATGACAATACCTTGTCTTTAACAATGCCTAGCATGAAATGACTGGTGATTTCAATTGAGGCAAATACAAAACAACATATGGGGTGAACATGCATGCAACATAGTACTGTGCAATATGTCACTGCCATATGACACAGAGATACAAACAGATCTTTTTCAAGTTTTATGTATCTCACTAGGGTCCACTTGAAAGATGTAAGCCTGGAGCTGTAAAATAATGATGCATTGTGCTAAATGTGCGTACAATTCCTCTCATGCACAAGAGCAATGACTATATAGATACACTGTACCATAAGTTCAGTGTTAGAAACCAGCACGGCAGATAAAGAGGAATTTGGTGAGTCTGAATAGAACGTAATTGAAGCAGTAAGTCTGGCAGGTACTTCAGGCTATGGGAAGTTGTCAGGAGGAACTCTCTTGAACATGATGTCAGGCTATGGAAGAGATGGGGAGGTGACATTAATTATGAGGAAGCACACATTTGGAAACTACAACACACAGGCAAGAGTCTACAGTTCAATGAAATAAAGCACACAGATGAGCACATATTCATTTCTACGTGGGCTGAGTTCACTTACTGTGGAAAGTAGGAAACCCGGTTAGCAGAAAAACTAGCTGACATCACGGAGACCCGTGCTGTGGTCAGAGCACGGGAATACGAGAGAATACCCAGAGGCTTCTGTATGTCAGTGCACTAGTGCAACAAGCATGGAAAATGGTCATGTGAGCAGAGGGGTGCGTGGCTTGGTCTAATGAGCAAATTTATACCATATTCTGCATTAGTGGGTGCACACAACCCTAGCCGAAATATCACCCCATACCTCAAATGGAGAGATGAAACGGCACTACAGTGATGTGTGCTTCATTTTTACAACATTGTCTGGGTCTGTTCCTTCCGCATGATGTAAAGCAGACAAGGACAGAGGTGCCTTATATCAACTTCCTGATTGCCTGATTTCAATGCAACACAAATTCAGGCTCTCAAGAGAGACATGCTGCTCGAATTTTTTTTTTCTGCATTAAACCAGGCCATATTACAGTGAGGGAAGATAATTTAAAACTACATAAAATGTAATTTAGCTGTAATACAAATTAAAAGAGTATTAAAATATTTATGGATGCAATGATGCAAATATTGGGTTGTATTTTTTTATTTTATTCTTTTTCCTATTCAATAAATTCAACTTCTCTAATGGTCTAGTAATTTGAATATGTGAAAATATTCATGTTCTTCAGAAAGTAAGTCTGATTTATAGGGAACTGGCAACAATAGCATCTACACATTATATTGCACAAGTTTGGAATTTAAATATGGTTTTCAGTGTTTGGTGTGAAATTACCTTTGCTCAGTGGGTTTTGTTGAAACTGCTTATCTGATATATATATATATATCCATCCATCCATTATCTTAACCGCTTATTCCTGGTGAGGGTCACGGGGAAACCTGGAGCCCATCCCAGAGC
>JABJVR010000284.1:6892-21508 GCA_025773905.1 Chitala chitala | reverse complement strand
ACACACACAGACACACACAGACACACACAGACACACACAGACACACACACACACACACACACATATATATAACCCTAGTGCCAAGTGCCAAGTTTTACATAAATAAAACATTAAAATAAACTGACTCAAATTAATTTAAAGCAAAATAAATTAATAATGTTCAATTAAAAACATGACATAAAATAAATATTTAGCATCACTATTCCTACCTTTATATGTAAACAGGTGATTTGCCATTGAAGACATGATGGCTAATGACCACTACCACCGAGGCCTAACATTCACCACAAATGCAAAAAAGTCCCTCGCTAGTGTTGACACAGAGGCGTCCTACTTAGAACATGATAAACAGGGTCTGTTTATGACATCTCTGCCTCTCTGGTGCTATTGTTGATTAGAGTCACAAGAGGAAATTACTTCAAAGGACAGCATTTTATCTCTGCTTTTCATGCAAACATATTGTGAATAGGTGACAAAAGAAACCCTCCCCCTACCGAAGGTGCCCATAGAAACAACTGAGGAAATAGCCAAAAGGAATTAAAACAAGATAAACTAAATTTTGTCTTGCCTCTGTTTTCTACCAATAACATAGCAGAACACACTTCAAACACTTCTGAGCCAAACTCCCTTCCTAGCAAACACAAAACATTCAAATAACGTTAGCTAAACATTTAGGGAATGTTATTTGACCATTTTGTGTTTACTGGGTTAGCATTCACATGCAGTATAGCTACAGACAGTTAATGTTTGATGATATTTACTCGTGTAGGATTTGGCATTTTGTTAAAAGATAACAAGCAAAAAAAATTTCCTCCAAGGTAACTTCAAGAATCACTTGACAGCTTTATCACAGGAGTAAAGGGGGTATATTTTCAGTTTCAGGAAGATGGTGTTGTCACCCCATATATAAAATGCAATCTTTATGGCTTCTCCGGCACATGCCACACTTTGCGCAGCACAGCCAAACTGCGGAAGATCTGAAGCCTGCTGCAACTGCACCATACCCCATCAAGAAATTATACACACAATGCAGTTCAGAGTCCACAACAAGAATGATCAGCACTCGCTCATGCTGAACCTTATCCCCTCCTACCCCTAACAGCGCCACTCACTTTCACTTTTATTTTCATTTTATAAAGTGGTTTCAGAAATAGTTGTCTGTCTCAGAAAATGCCTTTATCGATTGTGATATAATTTCCAAGTCCTTGCTCTATTGCCAATATTTAGCACATGTACACAGGCAGTGTACAACATTGGATTTAAAAACAGTGCAGACAACTGAAGTAATATTAATGCATTTCTTTAAATTTTGTATCGACCTGTAGGTCAACTGGTAGGCTATGTCTTATATCAAGTGTTGTTCAACGGCAAATGGACTTGCTTGGAAATCTCGAAGATGTTTCACCTCTCCTACGAAAGTCTTCTTCAGTTCTAAGTAACTGGCTGGGAGCGGCAGGTATACAAACCATGTGAGTCGTTAAGCTGATGGCATCCTGATAGTCATTTGTGAGTTTTGGTTAGAATCACCTGAATCCAGGTGAGGCCAACCGTGAAACTGCCTCAGAAGTGGCAGTGAGCCATTAGAGTTACACGGGTCCAATTGTGAACAACTAAGGAACCGCCTTGGGAGTGTTGAAAGAACCGTATTGTATCTTGGTGATACGCGGTGTCTTAGGCTACCTCAAACATTAAGATAACCTTGACCTAGATGACCGAGAACCTTCACAGATACACTATGTTGTATACTAACCAACAGAAAAACAACTATTTATCCACAGCTGAACTGTAAATGTTCAGGGTCTAACAAAAACTTGTTTTTCAAACATCCCAGTACATGCATCTTAAACTAGATGTGACCGTGTCGGCAATCTGTCAGTCAAAAGCAAATTTTTCTGTCAATAAAGCCGCCATACTGTCTGTATGTTTCTTAGTTGATGGCCTTACCCAGAGTGACCTGCATGTTTTACAGCGGTTTGGATTCCATTCATTCATACAGCTGGATATTTACCAAACAAGCTAAGGTTAACTACTTTGCTAAAGAACAAAACACATCAGAATTGCAAAGTTCTTTTTCTTTACAATGTATTTAATTTATTTCCAAATATGTGCGCTTAGTCAAAAAGAACTGAGATGTGATGCTCAAAGTTAACACAACATGTGCAGTTAAAACACCAGGTTAACCAACAACTTTAGCACTTAGCTAAAACTTTAACTTGCACACATATTGACTGCTGAAGCACTTTTTTCAATTTGAAACAAAGGGAGCTCAAATATTTCACAACATCCTCACAACTAGCCAATCAGCATGAAGCAGATGACTATGATTCAGGGCCTGTTAAAAGGGCACCAAGAACAAAGTCAGGAAGTATTACAGTACACTGCGGATGACAGCCATCCGAAGTTTGTCACTGCACCGAAATCTCAATCATACCAAAGAAAAGCATACCCCAGGGGGCGCCAAACTAACCACAACAGAAAATTGATGGGTGCTCCCTGCCTTAGTCAATACACACTGCCTGTGTGTAGCATCCTTTAAAACAGTAAGCCAAAAACAAGTCATGCATACCCAAGTCTCCAGCAGAGAACCAGTCTCTACTAGCTGTCCAGCACAACTCTGAAGAGGCCAGTATTCAGTGACCAGCAGCCCACCCATCTGGATGTTGAGCCTGGCTTGTTCTATGCCATTTTCCTTTCATCAGCTATGGGAAAAAATAATTTAAAAAATAATAATAATAATAATTCTTCATGATAATGTAGACAAATCCATGCCACAGCTAAACTCAGTCAGACCTGTAGTACTCACATGCATTCCATGACACTGTCCTATGGCCCTGACCATCTATTTCCCATCAGACTTAGACTGTGCTGGTAATGAGCATGAAGTGAAAGTCATGAACGTCAACCAAGACAAGAGTCAACCGCAGAAACGTTACATCCTATGACTGTTCACAGTAACTAGAGAAGAATTCTGAGTACCAACACAAGTAGAAGTGTAGTATGGGAAACATCTGTAAACACTGACCACCAGTAGCAAAGTGTATAGAGAAACTCCATGTTTTTTCCCTCTTCACTATAGAGGATCTGAATTTAATTAAATGTTTAATAAATATAAATAAATACATACATACATTATATACAGTAATCTAGGCTAATTCCAGTAATTCATACCTCTTTAGAAGCACATGTAACTGGTGTCCTTCCTCTGTTTTTATACCATTTCCATGTGGTGATATTTTGCTTTTTCTATCACCTCTGTATTCACATCTCTGCCCACAAAATTTTGCACAGTTAACATGTGCTACCAGATGAAGAGGAAGATAAGTAAGTCTTACCAGGTACAAAAAATAAGAATTCCATTGAAAGTGAGATGCAATGAGGCATTTAACTGATTCGAGAAATGCAGTTAAATGTACAGAAAACCACAATGGAAAAGACATTTATGTGAAATTGCATTTAGGTGTCTGGTTTGCTTTTAGCTACATGGGGTAGGAGGGAAAAAAAGTATTTTGGCAAATGCTTCATTTTCAGTCATTGTCATTAGAATTGTTTTTTCCACTGCAAATTCTTGATTTTCACAAAACAGTATTTTAAAATGCAACCGATAAAACTCTTGAAGGAAGAGAAACCTGTTTCAAGATGAAACAGGCTTTGAAAACAACTACCGTTTTGCAGCACAAAAACATCATTCATTCAGAGTAGCACTGATGAACTCCTTAAATACATCCATCCTTCTTCAGGTTTATAAATGAAAACATTTTCCATACCATAATGCCAAAATGACTGAAAATATTTTACATTCACAACTGTTACTACTGAGCACTTCTCAAAATGTAGAATCAGCCATAAAAAACTTGTTTGTCTACACCTCTAGAAGTGTGATGAAAAGGCATAACAATAATTAACAGAAGCACTTTACAAATATAAGACAATAAAGCACAGAGAGGGTAAAAAAGAAAGCCAAGTTAGTGAATGGTATGCCTCTGTTGCTTCAGAAAGCACTATGTACAAACATGGGCAAGTCCCGCCTAGGACTGGAAAAACAAACAAGGGCTTTTGTTTCCAAAAGCCTGCCGCTTAGATGACTGAAAAAGCCGAGAGCCAAGTGGACAGCAAGACAAAATAAAGAAGGACATGTAAATACACCCTTGACTGGGAAGGAGGAAATTAAAAGCAAAGGAAATGATCCATCATTAATGATTTCATGAAGGTCTCCATCATCCATGGTTGATTCTTGCAACGTCACAGAACAATGGTGACAAGCATAATGTAGCAGTAGTGCACCTTTAAGTAATACCACTTTGTAAAAGGTTTGTTTCTAATACAGCTTATGTGCTAAAAATAGCATGTAGGGAATGTTTCCACTAAAGTTTAAGTATTTTTCTTTACATGTATTAAACTTATCTCAAGATTTATCCAATATTTTATTTTGAATGAAATAGTATTCTCTCAATTTACACAATCTTCCAATACTTAAAGTAATTTTTCACATGGAATACTGTAACTAGCCATTAAGCAGATTTACAAAGTTTGGGGAAAGTTTTGAGAACTGATCATGATCAGCAAATTCTGTAAAATATGACAAAACACAGTAGCCTTCATACCGGAATCCTTCATGAACCGACAATCTGAAATTGCTGTTCTACAGTGCTACTATGTAAAAGGCGACGGCAAAATTAAAATGTTTTACAATGTCGTCTTCAGATAACGGTCACCACTGTGGACTGCTAGGTTACTTGACCTCTGCATAGTTAGTATTTTTGCACATGGCAAGCAGCTGGTGACCTGAGAAACGCGGATTCCGCCAAGCATCGATGCCGTCATCCGATGCTAATAGAAATTCTAATAGGAAAGGCACGTTTCCTGGACCGATCCCACCCCAAACGTCGCAGCCTGTGAAATCACGCTGCATTCTGAACCAAATCAGATGGGTTTCCTGCCCTCGGAGACACTGAGCTGAGTAGGTTCTGGTTAGGAACATACCTTTAATCAGAACTTTCTCACAGTAGCAGAAACAGAAGAAATAAATACAATGAAACTGGGTTTAGTTGAGTATTTCCTTTCAATAAGGATCGAACGTTCAATATTTTTTTGGAAACAAAGTTTCTCTACACTCTTTCGAACCTCATTACGATTCCGTTCAGTCAATATAACGTGGACTGCAACCTTAAGGGATTCAATGTATAGAAACACACGGCTATAATAAATGCATCCTTATTTTACAGAACGCTTCAGCAACGATCTGCATTGTAAACAACAAACTTCTGAGAACAACGTACTGCACATACTACTCGCAACTTACTTTTCGATCGTGACATCCTGCACAACACAGGAACAATCTTGTTTAAAACGGTGTTCAAAACATACGCTCAATATATCGCTTGGATATACAATGCAGTCCTAAATTTTCCACGAACGACGCTAAAAGCATGCATTTGTGATTTCCATTTCAGATTATCCCCTCCATTATCCGTTTTTCTGCTCTGCAGGCGATTACTGCGTGAAGCATCGTGTATTGTGAAAAGCACGGAAAGAAGATCCATGTGACATCACGAACAGCTGCTCACGGCCCGGTGTTTATTAACTGGCTGTCAGAGCAGCGACCCGTCCACACTACCGCTGTCCCGTGTACACAATACACGGCGTGATCAAGCCTGCTCTGTCTCTTTAAGTAGGATTTAATCTATTCTTTGTTCGTATCTTTAAACTGTTACAAAAGACGAAATACCTTGCTATTGTTTAAGGTAGCGTAAAGCAGATCTTCATGGGTATAGCATTCGTCTTCCTGGGTCTACTTGCAGCCGTGGCAGTAGCGGCGTAAAGCATTCCTCAAGTGTCTGAGCTCAGCTCGGCCCAGCGGCTCTCCAAAATGAAAACATTTTTAAAGGGAGACATGTGACTCGCAGTCTCGCTGCCAGCCAGCTTCCTTTGCGGGACGGCTGAACACCATCCAGCGTTTCTGAAGCCTTTCACTGAGTCGCTCTTTTCAGGACGACATTCCTTAGCCGCAGAGAGCGCCTGTGCAGTTAATACCCCGTCTGTAGTGCTGTATTACGGACATGTATTGGCGATCGCGCTACTTAACAGGTTAGCGTTTCAGCAAAACTGTTTTAAGAAAAAAGTAAGGGAGCCTCACTTTGCTAGACAACAATTTTGTTACGAAATTACAGTATAGCACGTCAACTAAAAAATAAGAGCGATGCATATCAAATCATATGGATAGGCTAAATCTAATTCATTGCGATCAGGTGAAATAAACCGGAATCAGTTGGGGGGTTTTATCTGTCAGTTATTTTTTCGTTACTTTGTATTTTTCGTTCCTCATTTTGAAAAAAAAAAAAAAAAAAACTATAAAGAGTTATGTTAGTTTGTTGTCCAGTATTAACGTTACAATTTTTTACTTAAAGGAAGAAAAAAATGTTTTTATGTTAAAGTGTACAGAACTGTTCAAGCACCAACAAATGAATGCAAGGAATAGATATGTGATTGTTCATATTAATTCTTAATGTTGTCTTTCTAGACTGTATAACAGATTACTAAAACGTAGTTTACAGGTGCAGAACACTGAGTGGTTAAACTGCAAGAAGCCAATAATGCGGTTTCAGCGCATTGCGATACGTTTTATTACTATAATGTATTGAGCAAAGTCAAAGAAAATTTGTTTTTCATATACAATTAGAACGCTTTAACAAACAAATATTGTACAAAGGTGGGTTTCACAGCAAAACTATGCTTGAAAAGGTACTTACGAGGTATCTGCAAGTGTTTCGGCTGGGGTCTGTGCCTGTATTATTCTCTAATAGTTTGTGCTACTGCTATTTAATGGGAAGAATGTTGCAAGGGCATAGGAAATAGTTTGATACTGAAACTCCTCACACCAGTTTTTCCACCTTTGGAGTGTTGTGTAGACTGTATTGAAATGGGTTAAAACTGAGTAGCACCTTTTTTAATACCAGCATAACAATGTCATAATGACATTCGAGGTGTAGATCCATACAGTTATTAAATAACCTAATTGTGAAAATGTAAATAAAGTAAATTGTGGCGACACATCTGGGGTAAGACTTCATATAGTTACTTCTATACTGTTTTCCCATAAAACCAGCAAGCTGAAAAGGCAATAATCCATGTAATATATAGTTTGACCCACTGCTCCACAAACCATCTATTCCAGACAACAGCTCAAACTGTTTAAAGTCAAAGGTCAAATCCTTTGAGAGAACTAAGGAAATGAGAGTAGAGTAGACAAGGAAAATTAATTTCAGTTCTTGACAGGAGGAAGCAGACTTGTAATGCCAGTAAGTCTATAATATTCTGACAATCACTGACCAACCTTAAACCGTGTACCAACAGGTAAATGTTGAACACAAGTGATTTTTTTCATGTTTGACTGTCCATTCTGATTAAAACTTCTTATTATTTACTTTGTTGTTTCTTTGTTGTTTCTTTGTTTTGGCAAGTGATTTATCCAAAAATGAAAAATTTCATAGACTAAATGAAAATAGTAGCAATTTTTGATGTGCAATAAGAATTTGATGGGCCTAAATTGTTTTGAACCCTAACCCAAACTCTAACCCTAACCGTAACAATAACCCTAACCCCAACCCTTAGCTCTTACCCTAACCTCAACCCTACCCTAACTCTAACCCAAATCCCATCTCTAGGCTTAGTGAAACATTTTCATAATTCTTAGTTCTATGGTGTGTATTAACAAACCATAACAGATGAACATGTTTGAATGGTCAGTATTGAAAAAGTTGCTTGCATCCTTAAATTCAGCCCTTCATGCTCTCTAAAAAGCTCAAGGCTGATGCTTACACAGCAGTGGGAGGACTTAGATCCATCCAAGCTGCCATTCGAGGCTCATTACAAATAGAACAGTGGTTCTCTGACCTTCAGGCTAATGTCTGCCAGCCACTGTGCTATGCAGTTCAAAAAGGAAAACACGAGTCGGGTACTGGAAGGTTAAACTAGTTCTAAATAGACTTTATTAAACAATAATAATTATGGTGAAATTTAACTTGTGTCAAAGAATCTTAAAATATCTATACAAGTTTCTAATTATCTTATATAATTTGTAAATATAATTTGTGAATTGCAAAAATGAAGTTTAACAAAGCCAAACCATTTGACTATGGTTGGGACAAAAGTCATAGATTCTTTTTTATATTTAGACAGAATCAGAAATTGGGAGGAAACCATAATTATAAGCCCATATTTATAAATTAGGAGAGAGCATTTCTTTTAATGTCAAAACTGCATTACGGTTGTGTGTTCTGTGCATAGGCCTGTACATTTAAAAAACTGAAAAACAATTAGGTCTATCTGTCATAGATGTCGATACAAGGATTTAAAGAAAATTATGAAAGATTAGTGATTATTAGTGACATAGTGCAAAAATTATACAATCAATTAACATGACGGTTATACAAGACTGTAAATTATACAGAACCAAAAGCTGTGGTTTTTCTTTTTGATGGTTGCATGCAAAGTGATTTCTTTTAACTATATGAATTTAATATGTTTCTATCTTGAATTCAACTAATTTATGTCTAAGTAAAGCAGCACTTGATGATTAAATGTAAAATATAAAAATAACAGTGTTAGTAAAGCCATCTTTGAAAATGTGTCCTCATTGTGGTACCGCATGGATTGCTAGCATGGGAAATATTTTTCCCTTCACCAGGAGGAGAACGTTCAATCTTGGTTTGTCTAGTAGGAAAAGCACTGCATCGAAATCCACCAAGAAAAACAATAGTGTACAATTCTGCTATCTCAATGCTGCTATTATGGCCCGTGTGTGCGTCTCGGTGGTGAACATCAGCTGAGAATTCGTGCCGTGGAAAATATGTGGGAGACAGAAAGACAGTCGTAGGCTGAATCATTTGTTCCACTCTGGACATGGCTTGGCAATGTGAAATAATGTTAACAATAATAAGATGATAATTTCAGTAAAATGAATACTCATTATCATTAGCCATTTTCGAGAACCAGTTTTAAGGAGGTATAAATATTCATATTCATTTTTGAATAATAAATGTATCTCTAAAACCTCAGGAAAAAAAAAATTAATACACACACACACACACATATATATATATAATTTTTTTTTTTCTTTTTTGTTTTTTCATATATACATCACGTACTGTATGTACTGCATGTACCCTGAAGGCCATAATCAAAGCTAATTTACATAACACAGCCTGAGGCTTGCCAACATTCACATGACCGTCAGCAAGACCCTCCTGTTACAGTTTAAGTGTAACTTGCATGTAGTTTTATTATCCATAAAACCACACTTCGGGCATAAAGCCACTCAGTTCTAAAGTTGCCCCATAAAGCAGCATTTAAAAGCCTGCTGAACAGGCCTCAGGGACATAATGGCTGTAAGAAATGGCTGAAGAAAAGTAACCCCCGAGGTAATTATAATGCTTAACTCCACTCAGCACTATCGCCCTTGCTTCTTGGCAGGACTTGCTGCACTGGAATGAGGGTCCAGGGTGCGGACAGCTTTTCAGATTCAGTTCACAAAGTAGCGCAGTGAATGAAAACTCTGTTCACCAAAGCAAAGCCAGACTGTAGGTTGCCATCCAAGCTGTAATAAAACTGATGAAGGCTTAAAGAAAACTGAAGGAGAATTAGACAGAAGCCCACCCAATGACATTAACTCATTATAAATCAATGAGTTTTGTGCAAGGGTGTAGAAAAAATGTTTCCTATACATGCTGTATTACTGTGCTTATACTGTTTATGCTTTATGCAGTGTATGAGTCTCTCTCTCTCTCGCTCTCTCTCTCTCTCTCTCTCTCTCTCTCTCTCTTTCACACACACATATACACATGAACACCACAAAAACCTTAAATATGTAGCATTATATTATTTCTGCCAGCCTGGTTCTGACACTTACATTAGTGGAAATGTCAATAACCAATTGAATAAATAAATAAATAAATAAGCACAGAAGGGCAAGAGATTAATTTTGGTAAAAAGTTAAAATTAGCACAGATGTCTTTGTTAGACTACTTATTAAAAACTAACTGGAAGCTATGGATAGCTCAGAATCACTACATATACCTTTTCTGGAAGCATAGTAAGCATTTTGTCTTAAAATATAATTACAAAACTTTAAAAAAGAAGATTATTCTGCTTGTCATGAACAACTGTTCTTAAAAAAATCAAGACATCACATGATTTCATAAAATGTCTCTAAATGTGAGTACGTTTCTTGGGCTCTTGAATATGTAAACTATATATTACAAAACAGTCTGTACACATTTTGTCCAAAGCACAAATTATTACACACAAGATATACAATACTGTATAGATATTGGTTGTTTAATTAATCATTGTTGCCTATGCAGTAAATTTAATATTTGTAAAAGTTTGAACAATGCTTTCCCAAAACAGAAAACATTAATATCACATAATATTAATATTGTATCTAGCAAGTAAATAAGTGTGGGTATGCATATATTTCTAAAAATTGCTTGAATACCATTCCATTTGTTTAATGTGTTGTCCTTAGATTCTGCCGTAATGTCCCATGATTTTCCACAATACAAACATTATTATGGTTTATGGGATCTGTGAGGAAATTCCATATCAAGGTCTGTTTTCTTTTTCCATTTTCAGATATATCTGCCTGGTTGAGATTCCCAAAAGATAACAAAGCATTTGTACATTTCGGCAGTCCCTGTGCCTCATTCACTCTCTGAAACAGGAAACTCTTGAGCGCTTCGCCCATATTCCAATGACACACTGGAATGTGCAGTAATTACAAGTGTCATCTTCAGTTCCAGACGGCGTAGAGGAATGTCCCGTTTAACAGAAGAGGTCCAGATGAGCCATAATCATGATCATCAACACGTGAGAGACCCGTGGTTTACAGAAGGAGGACAACAAATCGTTTAAACCCAGCAAAATGTCTGTCTGGTTCATTGTGTGAAACTATTTACATTCATGAGAGAAACGATGTAAATAAAATAATAATTAACATGCAGAAATGTTAGTAGTCCTACAGCAATGTAAATATGGACAGAAAATAAAACACCACTGTCTGATATCTTCAGTAAACAAACTATTAGGTTAAAAATTACCCTTGAATCATGGTTCTAACTAGTTAGGAAGCAATTATATCTATCATAGATGTTGTGTAAATATGCCTATGAGCACTATCCCATCAGATTAACTGCTTGTATGTAATTTCAATCCAGGAAATATGCAGGCTGGAAATGTATTTTTGCTGTAATACAAGAGCCTTACTCTCAACTTGAGAGGCATAAGTATCAGAAATTTAAACGTTTTTAATGCCCAAATAAAGACATGTTGTGAATGGTTTGAGCGTATACCTTAAATGTCCTAAAGCTTAAACGGATTTAGTCCAGACATCATGGATTCAGTTTACAAATAATTGCTTTAATATCAATTTAAACTGTATGAAAAATGCAATGAATATAGGTCACAACGTGTTTTCCCGTGAAACACAAGAGTCTCGCTCTCAAATTGAGAGGAATAAATATCACAAATTGTAATGTTATTTCCTAAAAAAAACATGTTGTGTAGGGTTTGAAGATATTTCTGAATTTTCCTAAAGATTGAATAGGTTTCTATCCAACAGCATGTATTGTTTACTGTGTGCAAAACCGGAATGAATACATCTGTAGAGTTCCTGGTCTTCTGCTAAGACACCAAATTAACTGCCACATTTAAAGATTTCATTTTAACAATTGTGTCTTATTTCAGAAATAGTTTAAAGCTCATTAAAGAATATAAAGCAATGCATTCCTTTGGGGACTCAGTTAATCTCTTAAGTGAGTCTTCAATGCTAAACTTTCAGTGCCAGACAGAAACAGTCACAATGTACCCTAAGTAAACTCATGAGTGGTTTTAATCTTAAAGCGGTCCAATGCACTATTTATTATCCTAGACAACCTGATGGCAGTCACTTTTTCCTGGATGCCAAGTTTTAGTGGCTCCCTGCAGAGAAAAAAAGGGCAGAAGCAGCCCTTGACCTTTTACTGTTTTGCAGTTCCTAGTTGTTGCAAAGCCACAGAAAGTGTTGCCACCTCTCTTTAAATAAAGGACCATTTATTAATTGTCATTTTTTAGTATATAAGGGTCATTTAAAAAAAAGATCATCAATTTTTACACACCTGACTTTTCCACAAGGAAAATCAGTGATTATTCACACAACAGGAAGTCCATTCTTATGCAATGAAAGGTCATTTGGCTGTACTTCTCACCTTCCTATTATCAAACATCCTCAGGTGCCTCCAGAACAAAGAGATGTTTATGTAGCATTTTCTGGTCCAAATGCTTCTGTGCTGAGTCTCAGAGGGCTTCTATGCTGAGAATCAAAGGGCACCAAAAATTAAAGTGGGCCATACAAGCATCAGTGTGTCCCATCAGCATTTGTAGGCAGCTCTACAAATGGGCACCCTGCCAGCTGGGGCCTTTCCATTCCACATGGTAAGTGGCAAGGTAACTGGCAACCAATGTAACCTCCTCCTCTCAAAATTAAGGGGGAACAGTCCTCTTTATCTGGCTTTTGGTGAGGCAACGTGAAAAGAATCTGCCTATACTGGTTCAGGAGTCTGTAAAGGGGTCTGGATTGTTTTGTTATGAGGTGACTTTTGGGTACGGTTGAGTCCCAATGGCTTCTGCCACAGGCAACCAAACTGAAGTGGATGCATTTTAATAAGATTAGTGTCAGCGTGGAGTAACAGGCTCATTTGTCTATCATTTACATTTGCTCGACAAGAACTGAGACAGCTGGAGAAGACATAAAGAAAGACTGCCCCAGTGTTGCAGTCATGATGCCAAAAAGACCAATGCATGGATTTACTGAGTGTAGATTTTCCTGTTGCTCTGCTGTTGTTTTGTTTTATTTTTTTTATCACTGTCTTCTATCTTCTGCTCTTAATGTTTTATTATATTTATTTATTTATTCTTATTTTTTAATTTTAATGTGTCCACTGTATTTTTCTTTAGTTTGTATTGTCCGTAATGTCTTTGTCTTATCTGGGTATTGTTGAGCACGTTGGCCAACTATATTGTGCTTGTATGTGCTATATAAACAAAACTGACATTGACATTAAACACGAATTTATCTTTGAAGACTGAATTCTGCACATATTATGGGTGATGGGGACAAGTTGACAACAAGCTAAAGATTTGGCTTGATAGTAAAATTAAATAGTTAAAAATACATGCCATTGCTATACAAACATAAGTCAACCAATATTCAATCAAAACAAAATCATATAACACCACTAATGTAAAAATTACAAATAACCTAGAGATATGCGAAAATGGCAAGCACTGCTAACACTGCTTTATTTTTAACTTTCAACATTGTTATTTAAATTTACAGGGATCTAATGATGACATCTGTAGGCTACTTTAAGTTACTGCAAAGCCCGACAACTTGATTCTGTATTATGTAAAATATCTTTCAGTATTAAATATAACAGCAATAAATGAATTATATTACTGTGAATACTAAAATGTCAAAAGGATTGTTTATTACTTGGTGCAAATATCACGTATCAGTATTACACAGTTTCATTTCTGTTTAGCAATTTGGTTTTACAAATTTCTAATTTCAGGTATGACAATTAAGCAAAAAGGCCAGTATAGGTTTTCTCATTATATTTTTATATTTTAAAACATTAAAACAATTATTCTACAATTATTCTACAAGGTGCATTTTTTTCCAACTCATTAAAATGGAAACTAAGCTTGTCTTTCTGGTCTAGTTTTATGTGGTAGTTATGGATTGGTAACAGATCTCGGTTATGACCTCTACTTGTATTACACAGGACATCAAACAGTGATGAAAGCTGACCAGAAGATGAAGAAAACTGAATGACCAGAGATCTCCTGCCTTCCTGT
This sequence comes from Chitala chitala, assembly GCA_025773905.1. NCBI lineage: Eukaryota > Metazoa > Chordata > Actinopteri > Osteoglossiformes > Notopteridae > Chitala > Chitala chitala. The sequence continues at coordinate 7,618 of JABJVR010000284.1, read as the reverse complement.
GTTACTCCACTGTCCCATGGGAAAGGTGATGGACCCCTCTGGGACATCACCAAACCTCACAAGCTGGTGCTTTGAAGTCTGTAGATCCTGCTCCCTAGTTTGAAGATCTTTCAGCTGCCTGGGTGGTGTCTTTATATTTCAAGCAGTAGTGAAAGCTGTGTTGGAGAACAGCTGAAATAGTGGTGTTTGAAGCAAGAGTGTATATCCTGGGGTCTTCAAAGACATCCTTCAACCAGTATCCCAGGGATTCTCTCTTCTCCATGAAATCACAGTGAGAAGGTTGCGGAGTGTTTGATATTTAATCCTGTGACAGTACACTAATTTTATTATGTGAAAATTGATTTAAATAAGTAACAGTTATTTAAATTTTACAATTTATATGTGGAAAAAAGTACTTTGATAAATGTATGTATTAGTACATCCTATGAAATTCTGCTAACCTTACCCAGTCAAAGGAATCCTTACGACTTGATTTTGCAAAGCTGAATAAGTATAATGCATAAATTACCCAACTGTGTATGGAAGTTAAGAACGCATGGTCTTGGAACCGATTCACAAACAGCACAGTGTATGTACAAAGCAAAGTAAACACATGTTGAAGACCACTTAAAAAGGGGGGGGGGGGGGGCCCGGTCACACACCACACAAAAATCAGTTTTTTAAAACGGAATTTGTTAATAACAAAACGTTTGAAGAACAAAAAAAAAAACAATGTGTAACCGGGAT
>JABJVR010000283.1:0-21509 GCA_025773905.1 Chitala chitala | reverse complement strand
TTTGCTAACCCTTCTCTAAACTCTCTCCTCGTGCATGTGGTTACCCGGTGCCCGCCTGGGCACCATCTGAGCGGGATGCCTTCATAGAGCGGCTGACCTCAAATGTATCCGCTTGGACGAAGCTCTGCCAAAGGGACACCAAAGGTCAATGAGATCGGCTTCAGCACCAGGAGCAAAGGAGGACTGAATTGTGCTATTTATATCATATTATTTGGAACAATCCAGCTCTCTATAAGTGCCACTGCTCTCTGTAATGTTAGCATGCCCAGGAGGGGCTGGGTAGCCAGTCAGCCTTGGGCCCCCAGAGGTTTTTTTCTCCACACTGTGGAGTTTTTGGTTGCTCTCCTCCATTGTTGTCTGGCTTCATTCATTTGTATTAATTCTTTGATATCTGTAATTTTCTGTGTAAAGCACTTTGAGGCACACTGTTGTAAAAGGCGCTATATAAAAATAAATTGAATTGAATTATGAACACTATACAGACAGTTACGCACAGTGGGGGTAGCATTATGAACACCATACGGACAGTGAAGCATGGTGGGGATAGCATTATGCTTTGGGGGTGCTTCACTTCAACTGGGCCAGGAGAACTTCTCAAGATAAATGAGAAAATGAATAGCTCCAAATATATTTTGGCACAAAACTTTCTGTCCTCTCTCCAAAAGCTGAAATTAAGAGGAATTTCCAATCCCAACATGACAATGACCCAAAGCACACATCAAAATAAATCAAGACAGTAAGAAGAAGAGAAGGAAAATCGCAGTCATGAAATGGCCCAGCTAAAGGCCAGACCTCAATCCCATCAAAAACCCATGGAATGTCCTAAAAACAGTCATACACAGGAGATCCCCTCACAATTTAAAGGAACTTGAACTTTGTTGCAAAGAACTGTGGGATAAAACTCCAAAGTCTAGATGTTTAATACCTGATGCTGTAATAAAGGCAAAAGGGGCTTCCACAAAATATTAGTTGGGAAGGGTGTTCAGACTTATGCAATCAAGCTGTAGTTTTTTTTATATCCACTGCATGTGTGTGTGTGTGTGTGTGTGTGTGTATGAAACAGCATGTAAATGTAAGCATATCTTAATGAAAAGGGTCTCAAGATCTTGCCGTTTCTTGTCTCTAGCAGGGCAGAGCATACAGGTGTTACATCCTGCAGGAATGACAGGGAGTTTGAGAGTGCCCATTGGACACTGGAATGTCAATCACCAGGCAGGAAAACAAATGAGAATACCCGATGTCCACAGGAAGTCTCCGGTGCCGTTTTAAGAAGAGTGTAAAAGCGACTTCCTGGAAGACAGAAAGCGTTGAGGAATTGAGTTAGGAGAAGAGAGAGAGAGAGAGAGAAAGAAAGAAAAGACAGAGGAAACACAGAGTGAACACTGAACAAGCAGTGTTAGGAAGAAGACTGTGATGACAGGACAGCACTTACTGTCAGTTAGATTCTCTGATACTGTCTGACCTCATTAGTGACATGCATGTGTACTATTATTCTCTTTGGACAAAGGCGTCTGCTAAATGAATAAAATGTAAATGTCAGTGTAGTCAAGTGTAGGTTTTGTTTTACGGTGTATTTTTTTCCGGACTGTTCTGTGTTCCTTATTTCTTTTCGCCCCTGTTTTCCCTTCATAGTCTCCATCTGGTTCCCCCTGTTCCTTACCAGTTTGTAAGCGGGTCACATGCATCAGGTTGTGTACCACAAATGTCTGTAAACACACTGCTAAAGTCTGGGCAACCTGAATATTTCTTTTTTTATTTTGACTTTATACTTAACTCTGGATTTATATATTTGGGGACTTTCTGCATAACTGTACACTTCATACATCACTGAACACATAAAAGAAACTAAAACTTTTCCTCAGTTAAGTGATTTTGTTCGGTATAAGGCACTAATTGCTGCTGTATCATGCACTTCCGGTTTTATGGTGGAGTTACACCTTTGGGAAGGTTCAGCAGGTGCAGTACATTTGAAGTGTTTTTCTCCTTCATTTTCATTGGTCCACATACCTGTTCTGGGTGATGGCTAACCAATGGGACAAGAGCCTGGGGTTCGGTTGCCATAGCACATTCATCGATGAGGATCTGGCGAGCTCTGACTGTCTTGGTGATGTTTGGGGTCACAGCAGCTGTGCAGGTGCTCAGAATGACGTTGTGTTTCTTTAACTCGTGCAGCCGAGCCTCATTTAATAGATTCTTGTACCTACAAAGCAGGGGTAGTATTTTTATTTCCAATGTCATTGTTCAAAGAAACCCTTGTAAAAGTATTCAAAAGACTGAGATTTTGGCGAGAATGCAGCACATGCTTAGGTCGATGCATCAACAGTACGTGTCCACAGAGCCAGCCCTGGGCATTGACCATAGAGGCAAATGCCCTCTGTCCACAGGGGCACCACTGGCTCCCCAAATGAGAGAAGAAGAAAAATGAAAAACGGTTAACTGTGACTAGTTTTTGTCTTGCCTAGGGCACCAAATTTGGCAGTGCCAGCTCTGTGTGTCCATGTCCTAACCAGGCGAAACAACATTCTGCACATAAACCATGGTGGTGACATGAGGCGGTGAGCTGTTTTCAGAGACCAGGAATATTGAAGGATGTATAAAGCAACCTGCAGAGAAATACTGCAAATACAAGGAAACAAAGCTTGGCAGAAAAGTAATCTGTGATCTGGACAATGAAGCAAACAGATTGAGAAAGGTAAATAAGGTAATCTGTGATCTGGACAATGAGCAAACAGATCAAGAAAGGTAAGTAAGGTAATCTGTGATCTGGACAATGAGCAAACAGATTGAGAAAGGTAAGTAAGGTAATCTGTGATCCGGACAATGAAGCAAACAGATCGAGAAAGGTAAGTAAGGTAATCTGTGATCTGGACAATGAGCAAACAGATCGAGAAAGGTAAGTAAGGTAATCTATGATCTGGACAATGAGCAAACAGATCGAGAAAGGTAAGTAAGGTAATCTGTGATCCGGACAATGAAGCAAACAGATCGAGAAAGGTAAGTAAGGTAATCTGTGATCTGGACAATGAGCAAACAGATCGAGAAAGGTAAGTAAGGTAATCTATGATCTGGACAATGAGCAAACAGATCGAGAAAGGTAAGTAAGGTAATTTACGGTTTGTTTTTCTTTACTTAATTTGTGGCAGATCAGGTGCATAAAACTATGACTGAAATATTATCAATTCCATTATCAGTTTGGTGAAAGTCCCATACTGAACATCACTGAACACCACGTTTTTCTTGCTGAGCTGAGTGTTATGAGCTGCAGCAGTTGTTGTGTTAACTGAACCCACATGCAGTGGACATTGTTCAATGACTTAAACATTACTGCATAAATATATCTGAAAAAACTAACTGAAATGAAACATTGCATGGACATGTTATTTAAATCTGTCTGTTGTACGCCTCAGTTCCACATGACAGACTTGGTGAACTTACTCTTCCACTTCATCTTCTGTCAGGTGTTCCTCATCTAACTCCTGAGCCCGCCTAATTCGTTCATCAAAGTTTCGAATTTGAGCAGAAAATGGATTCTCAGGTCCCCTTATGCGATAGTGCAGAGTGACAGGTCTGAAAAAGAGGCACATCACCTTTTCCACTCTTCCACAACAAATAACTTTGGCAATTAGTCATAACTCTCACAAACAAATTCAGTAAGGCTACCCTCGTGTTCGTTGTCTCAGCAATTATGATGTTTTCTAGTCACAGTCATTATGATTAGTGATTTCCAGTCAGTCATTACAATTAATTTATTTCTAGTCACAGTCAATTACGATTAGTTTGTCACTTCTAGTCACAGTCATTATGATTATTTAGTGCCCAATGAAGATCAGTAAGGTATTGTGGCTGTCACAGAGAGAAGCACTAGAACACGCTGCAAGCCTGAGGGTGTTAGTGCACTGATGCTCAACTCTGTTGTGTCACCTGAGCTCTGGCTTGGATCTCTCCTGCCTCAGTGACTTGCGAGAGAGCTGAATAATGCTTCCTGGGTAGGGAAACTCCAGCATCTCCACCTGCCGACTATAGACTCTAAGCAGCTTCATCTTCTCTCCAAACTTCATCAAGTACTCTGTAGTAATGAATACAAGCATTAAATTATTAGTCCTCTTCAGAAACATAAAACCACAAAGTAGTATAAATGGTGATTCTCAGTAAAAGGGCTCCAGCTGGATGAGTGGAAACCTGGAGGAAACTTACCAGCAACTACATCAACGGACTTGTTGGACGGGCCACAGTAGAGAATGACCTCATTTTTCTCCCTTTCTTTAGTGTCTGTAAAATGCTGTGGGCTTTTGGTGTTCAGACAGAGAAACCAGAACACAATGTAGGCTCCAACTACTGTCTTTCCTGTACCTGCAAGCAGGACACAAGCGTAATGCTGTCAATCAGGAAGCAGAGAAGGTAAAGAACACATTGTCCATGGTCCTGCACTGCCCACGGGTGTTACCTGGTGGGCCCTGGATCAGTGTGAAGCTGCTTTTCAGGGCCTTCTCTACAGCATTGACTTGGCTGTCATTCAGTTTTGGTAGCCCATGGGGGGGCTCTTCTCTCAGGATTATCCATTTTGGGATGCCACACTCTGAGACTGCTCATTTCAAAACACAATAAACAAATCTTCACAGAACAAATACACTACAATTTCAACAGACGTAGTAGTATTTGTGATATATGAAAACAAAGCAGATGCACAGAGCAGTAGTCCCCAACACCCGGGCCACAAACCGGTACCAGGCCCCGGATCGCTTCGTTCCTGGCCGCACTGACAGAATAAAAGAGGTTAAATTTTTTATTTTATTTGGTACCGGGCTGCACAGAAACAATAAAAATATTTTCACCTTAAAATTGTATTTTTGTTTTACTGATGGTTGGGGTTGTTCCCGTTGATACGCCGTTATGCTGAGGCTGTATTTATTATGCTTCATTATGCGCACATTAGCCGGACCATGGAAAAGAGTCTTACGTGAAACCGGTCCGTGGCACAAAAAAGGTTGGAGACTGCTGGCATAGAGTGTATATGCAATTTAATGTTTTACACCTCAGGGCCCAGGAGCTATGTCGTGTTCTGCACGCTTACCTCGCTTTGGTACTTGTTGGCCAAGTGCTATGCTCCGAACAAGGTCATCTGCAGCCTTAAGGTTGTTAACTGCAGTTTCCATGCGTCTGAAAAAGGATATTGACAGTATAATGGTGCTGTAAATACTGCAGATTTGTGGTTTGCAGCATAACATAATTTTCTATTTGTCCCCTGACCTAGCATGGTCGTCATATGACCTAGTGTGATCAGTAACATGATTGTACTGTAACAGTAAATGAAGTATATTGATCAAAGTACTTTAAAATCACTTGTGTGTGTAACAGCCCTGCCTGTTATGACCCTTGTGTCCTCTTGATGTTTCCCTTCCTCCTGTCCCCTTTGTGCTGAGTCATTGTTATCACCACATTAGTATTCCCCAGCCCTGTCTAGTTGTATCTTGGTAATTTAAGCCCTGTGCTTGTATAGTGTCCTTGCTGGTTGTTGAGCTTAATGTAGTGTTGAGCTAGAGTGTCATGCTCTGTTGGATTTTTATAATACTGTTATTGTTCGTCTCAAGCCGTGGTTGTTTCCCCACGGTCTGTATTTTAGCCTCGTTTTCCCCCTAACCTATGTTTATACCTTGTTCTGCCCTTTATTAAAGCACATTCAACATTGACTTATCTTTGTGACTGGGAGATCCGCACAAAAATTCCAATGCAGATGTACGTCTGCACATGGCAATAAAGTTCTTTGAACCCTTTGAACCCTTGAACCCTCTTGTCTACTAGGCAAAATGTTTCAGTGTGTAATTAATCTAATGTTTGACTGCTCACCAGTGGTGTAAAGTATAGAAATGTGACTGGTAGTCATCTTTTTATGGGTTTAATAATATTGTGTTGTGTTCTGTGCAGAATTTAAAGTTTTGGTGGGAGAAGCAATTCATTTCTTTTTATTTACATTTAAACTAAAGTCTAATATTTTGAATGTGTAACTTAGGATATCGTGGTAATTGATAGATTTTTCAAATTGTTCTATTGAATATTCTCCATTGAACTCACATATCAGGAAGGAGCTTTGGGATGAGCTCAACGGTGAACCTCGTGTCCTTGTGAAAGATACTCTCTGGGGTGAGCTCCATGGGCATGTGGCTGATGTAGAATTCCACCTCTTTGGCTCCATCTCTCGTGGTACCTCTGGCACTAATAGTGACTCCATGGGCCACCCATGTAAACTTCCTGGGGTTGACTGACACTTCAGATGACTTAACAGTATGAGCCTGCTCAATATTTCTTTTCCGAATACACAGGAAGCACCTGGCCAGGTCACACTCTATCGCCCAGTTTTTTAAACAACTGTCTGGCATGATGAAACGTCCTTCCATCCTCTCGCCATGCCCAACCTGTTTCCATGTTAGGTCTATGTCTTCAATGGTTATGCTCTCAGATTCATCCACAGCATTAGTGGTGGACTCCATTTTGCACAGTGATGCCCAGATGTTCATGTATTCCTCCACATCTTTGTATGAGCTCTTGGCTGCACGCTCTGCATATTTTGAGAAGCAAACAATGGGACTGTGAGAGTGCTCCAAGCACACCTCAAATTTAGCATTAATGTTAAGCAGCTGAACAGCTGGCATGGGAAATCCCTGCTTTATTTGTGTTGTCATCTGGACCTCCAGTGTGTCCCCAGGTCTCAAACTGAGATCAAGATAAATGTAATGTTTTTCATTGCTCTGGTCTGCTTTCCCATCATCCTGAACCTGTGTGTGTTCTGCACTCACATCCAATATGGCACCAATTGCTTTACTCCAGTCTTCCTCACTGAGGGCTTTGACAATGCTGTGCCAAGCTTTTTGTTGGATATTGACACATGGCTTACACTGCTGGAATCTTCTGAGGTCAAGAACAGTTTTCATTGTCTCCATTGAGTAAACTCTCCTTTTCCACATTAACTGCATACGGCTCTGTTCTTTGTTAAATTGTGGTTGGTCTTCAAGTTGCAGATCTCTGTACACAACAGTCATACAGTCTGGTGAAACATCACCAAATGGAAAAGCCAGCTGGAAGCTATCTCCTTCAGGATCCACTGCAACAACAAACGCCACTTTCACTGCATTCTGTTTTTTCAGGTTCAAGGCAAGAGAGGCAGTTTCAGCTTTCTTTTTGTAGTCATTTATTTTTTTGTTACTGCTATCAAACTGCTGGCACAACATATCCACCTCTTGAGGGGAGTACTCTATGGGTGTATGACTGAGTACACTGTGGAGAAGTCTTTGTAGGATCACATCCAAGTATCGACGAATAGGCGACGATGCCCACGTGTACGAGTCCAGATGCAGAGAATAATGACCAACACTTGCCTTAGGGGATGACTCTGCACGGATGATGTAGGATCTACCAGATAACCTCCTTAATTCTAATGTTGCAGGAAGTAGTTGTGGGTAAATATCATCTGTGGAAACCAGGTCAATTATTTTGTCTTTTTCACGTCTCTGAGCAGCAGACTGAAGCTCCTTCCACACCGACTTCAGCATACAGAACACATCAGTCCCTGGCTGATACTGAAGAGTGCCGAGGTGATATGTCAGGTGTGCAGACAATGCTATAAGATGTTTGTACCTTTCTTGAAATTCAGCCATGCTCTCAGAGGTTGGCCTTGCCTGGCATCTCAGGGGTGTACACTGGCTTGCTTCATTTCCACCGATAAGAAAATCAGACAATGAATGGTTAAACATTATCATGAGCTCCTCGATCATCTGATGAGCTTTTCTTCTACCTGGGATGTGTCTGTCATCCGGTGCAGCATAGCACCAGTCTCCCAAAAGCCGAGCTTTTCTGTGGGCTCTCGAAAAGCGATAAGCCACTGCAATACAATCTTCCTGATCTTCCATGTTAAAGGTAACATTGTTTCCAACACGTTCAATGATGTCTTCAGCTTGATCATAAGACAGCCTCCAATCTGATCTTATTATGGATAACACAAAGTTTCTCTCAATAATCCTATCTGTTGCCTTTTCCACTTTCACCAACAAAGAAGTTGCTCGGCGATCACATCCAGGAAGTAGACTACATAGATTAGTACTGATAGATTTTGGAAACATGTAGCTGGGCTCTTGATCACATGCATAATACGCACCACCTTTTTTTTTTGCATCCAAGTCCAAAGGACTGTCCTTTCTCACAAAACTTGCCACATCTGCAATGTGGACTCCAAGTTCATAATGGTCGTTCAGTTCCCTCACGCTAATGGCATCATCTAGAGCTTGAGACGTTGGTCCATCAACTGTGAAAGTGAACAAGTCTCGGAAGTTCTTTCTGTCTGCATCATCTTTTGCAAACTCATCCCAGGCCTCTTCTGAGGCTAGAACATCGCTAGGTGGAGATGCCAAACTGAATTCAGCATTGAGAACTTTCAGTACCTCGTCCATAGTAGTTCCAACAGGAAAAATGTCTGTGACCTTACCTAATGGAAATATGCAATTTTCCTTCCAACATATAACCTCCACAACAAAGACATGATCACGTTTTTTTCTTTCATTGAAGTATTCACGCCTTGTTATTGTCCATTTCCCATTGGTACAATGCCATATGGGAATTAAATTTGGGTATTGCCGAAGGACCTGAATTCGGATTTTGATCACATTGTGATTAATGGGTACCATAACTTTGCTGACTAAGTAATTGTCGGTCTTCTGCTTTTGACTGCTATTATCTTCCAAAGTACAGACAAACACTCGACCAGCACCAGCTTTCTTGGTAACACCCAGTATTCTCCCAAGACCATTTTCTCTATGGGTTTCCACAATCACCTCATCACCAGGAAATGAATTTCCTAATGCTTTTCTACCTTTAACAGTAATACGTACAGCAGGGTTGTCAAATGGAATGACGTAGCCTTCGTTTAGCTTTTCTGTAACCAGTTCACCATGTTTGTAGATTGCTGGTTGTCTTCTTACCAGGTCTAGTAATGTATCTTCTTCAGTTTTAGAGTCACATACATTCCATTGATCTTTGAGATCTTGGACCTCACATTCTGCACTATCTGGGCTGTACTCCACTGACACTACATCATCTTCGGTGCTGTGATCCTCCATTAGCTGCAGCAGTATTTCATCCACACGAGGATCTTCTGCTTCTTCAACATCAGTCTTCTTATCACCTTTTTGAAATTTAGACGCTTCCCACATTTCTTGCTCAACATACTGCACTGTCAGATGCAGTGGCTGAGCACTGTTATTGCTAATGCACTGCTCTATGTAGCTCTTCCAGATCCTGCTGCACCTCCCAAATGTGCACAGAGCAGCAGCGTCCCCAACGACAGTGACCTGTGACTGTGCCCTGGTCATCACTGTGTTCAGTACCCGTGCATCACTGAACAAAGCTGGACACATGGAGTTGTTTGACAACAAGCTGTCTCGAGTGTGAACAGTGGTTATCACAACTGCTCGGAACTGCTTGCCTGTGAAACACAACAGAAGAAACATCAGCCTAGTATTACGGTTTATGTTCTCATGTTAGCAAATGTATCACTACTAAATATCAGTGGTCTACACATTTATAGACTTTACTTAGGATTTTGGCATAGTTAACTAACGTTAACTAACTGATACCTTGAACATTCTCAAAATTCTCCACTGTAACTCCACGCAGATGTGTTTTCTGCAGTTCTTTCCTGATGAACACAACCTGTGAAAGAAAGGACAGACATTTTCAACTATTATGGCCTGTATGTACTGCATGTGTACTATATGTGTATATCGGTATGTACAGTATACTGTAGCTATGTAGTGTTGTATCTCATATTCTCTCTCATATCTGCATTTCCTGTTTGATGGTCCAATAAACAATCATTAATGAGCCCGTTAACTGCTCAGAAACAAAACCAATACCTCTCACTGTTTTCACATACCAGTGAAATTTCTGTCTAATTCACATTGTAAGCAAAGCTCTTCTGCGACTGTATTTATGTAGTTCTAGCCAAAAAAAAAATGTATTTCAATGTATTTGTCCTTGTCTCCTCTTTCAATGTTCAAGATCCAAAGAATTTATTAATCCCAGGGGGAAATGGCTTTGCCTTGTTACAGCTGCTCTCTACTTGACAGACTCTGCTCTACTCTTGCCCTGCATACTGGTATCTACATAGACACAGACCAGGATAACAATTTGGTATTATACAGAGTTTTGTAATGTTGCCATTATCTGATTACATTCAATAAAAATTACCATCTTTACATGTTGCTTTTTGAACAAAAAAAAATCTTATTTTCCCATGTTTAATACAGAACAGAGGGAAAGTTTGTGATATGCTATTCCAGGAAATAATACAGTTTTACTCATAATTAAACCTTTAATTTAAATTTCTGTGAGTAGTAAAATGTGTACACAGACATAGACATATTTTCTTGGATTAAATACCTGGCGTCCTTCAGAGAGGACACATATTGCTCTTTGAGCCCGATTACCCCACACAGATGGCCAATTTCTCCATAGATCTTGTACAATCTCCACAACGCACGCAATCTCCTCAAGGTTGAAGCAGGTCGTAGTGGTTGGGTCCAGCTGGCACAGACCTCGAATGTGGTGGAACTGCAGGGGGTGGCGGTTGGGGTGAGGACAGGCTGTTCCACTGGCTTTGATGACATCTGTCTTTCCAACATAGAAATGAACAGACACAAAGTCCACTATTTCTTTAGTGCAGCGGTAATTTTCATTGAAGATGATTCTGCTTCTCGAAGCTGTCAAGTTCCTTTCTTTTTGGTAGTGGAGGAAGAGGCGCCCAAGTAGGGTGTGGTCAGAACGCTGGTCCTCCTCCACAGAGAACAGCCTGGGCCCCATCTGCATGTGGTCTCCAGCCAGAACCACTCGTGTCCCTCTTGCTGCCAGACTCAGGGCCATCAGAGCTTCACTCTCTTGCATCTGAGAAGCTTCATCTATCAGGATGTGGGTGAAGTATCCCTGGGGCAACTTTAGCTCATGGAACAGTCTGGCCATGGTGGCTGTGGTAATGATCACCTTAAACTGCTTAACCGTACCTATGTCAGGAAACACAAAGGACTGGCGGTCCCTGGAAAGGTGGCAGTAGCTTAGCGTGACTTCATCTGTGGCCGCCACTGCCCGCCCGTGTTTATTGGCTTTTATTCTGAGAGGTCGTGCTTCAAGGTGTCCACTGTTAACATACGGGTGGAAATGATCCTTCACGTACAGGTCTGCAGAGCTACAAAGAAAGAATTATGTTCATTTCCATCAGCATAACTACGTTAACCCCTTGCATTTTTGGCTACTGGCTTCACAATTTAAGCAGTTATTAAAAATTCAACCATAAAAAATTCAACCATACGTGTGTAAACCACAGAGGGCTACCCCCTGAGCCACCGTGTAAACCACAGAGGGCTACCCCCTGAGCCACTGTGTAAACCACAAAGAGCTATCCCCTGGGCCACCGTGTAAACCACAGAGGGATACCCCCTGAGCCACCGTGTAAACCACAGAGGGCTATCCCCTGAGTCACCGTGTAAACCACAAAGAGCTATCCCCTGAGCCACCGTGTAAACCACAAAGAGCTATCCCCTGGGCCACCGTGTAAACCACAAAGGTACAGAGAGCAGTGTAGGCTGTTCCTGCTGCTTCAAAATGTCTCACAGTGTAAAGTTATGAGGACCAACGTCGTACAGTGCATTATAACATTTCTTTTGCTTCAGCAGCAGAATAAGCACATATAAAATGAAACAATTTTTAATCTGTGAGCAAACATCGAATGATATGTTGTAAAAGGTATGTATATCTCCACAAATAAGCACAATGGAACATCATGTTCTGTTTATGTATTACACTACTAGTTGATTTTGATTTAGGAAATACTGACTTTGTAGACAGCCACTTACCTGTTTGTGTAAGTGCAAATTAAGACTTTGTTACCAGGCTGTCGAATTAACTCCTTGGCTGCTGTGGCTAGAGTGGAAGTTTTCCCAGTTCCAAAGGGTCCATAAATGAGTAGTGGCGCCACCGTTTGGGAGCCATCTGAATCCCCCAGGACGTAGGACATGGCTGCTTGTTGCTTTGCATTAAGCATGGGGTATTCTTCTTTGTGCTCTGGAACAAGGCAGTGGCTCAAGTCTGGAAGAACCATTTCAACATCTGGAAGCAGATCAACAGCTTTGTGCATCTCACAGAAGTGGAGATGGTTAAGCTGAAACTGGACCTCCATTTTACAGACCATTTTGTTCTGGAGTTTCAGCTCAGAGCAGCATATTCTGGAGAGCTGTAGGTACAGCACCTTCTCACTCATGGCATCTTGCAGAATGTTGGCTTCATACACTTGATTGTTCTCACTGTGATTCTCCACCAAAGCTGGAGCTACAAGCGCAGAACACACTGCTCTTGTAAGCAGGAAAGCCTCTGGTGTGTCAGGAGTTAGTGAATAAGGAACATCCACTTTAGCAAAAAGACTTCCATCTGGAGCAATTTTAAGCCCAAACGTGTATTCATATATTGAATCAGATAAGAAGATCTCCCCTTGTAGACTGAGTCTGGAAATGGAAAATATACACATGAACATGAACTAATAAAAAAAACATAATAATCCTATCAACAGACAACCATTGATAAAATGGTTGTCATACTGAATAAATGTGAGTACCTGGACACCACATGTTCTTGTGCACGTTCCTCCCTGTAGAGGAAGTTATGCATCACCTCCCTGTAGTTCTCTTTGCTCATGGGTCTGGTGTCTTCAGCATTGTAGTTAAATTCCAAACTCAGCTGTGGAGGTTTGTATTCCTTCAAGACCTGTTCCTCTGCCTCAGTCTTCTTCACACATGGGACGATGCAGCGGTTTCCACGGTGCCACCTCTCCAGATTTTGAAAGGGGAACCTCTCGTTTTGTGATATCTCCTGATGAAGACAGCTGCTGTGTAGACCCACTCTCACCTGGAGCTTCTGAAGGAGCACTGGCCGCATGTTGAAATCAAACACCAGCCACTGTTCATAGAGGCCTGGGTTTGCCGAGGTGAAGGAAACCGGGACTTGGAAGGTCATGTATGACACCTGAAACGTCTCTCCTTCTGAATACAGACATGGAGGCTCTGTGCTCTGCCCCCCCAGGGAGAATGTTGCATCTTGCTCATTTTTCAGTAGTGCAACATGAACGAGTGGTCTCTGTCAAAAGAAAATATTTTCAGCACATGTTCCGAAAAAACCTTATTGTTCTATCACATGAAGTCTCTTCTCACCTCTGTTTTTATGTGGAAAGTCCATCTCAGGTTCTTTCCAGTTTCCACACATTCCACACTTAAACTCATATCATGTGAAATTTCAACATCATCAACATGATCTGAAATCTGCAAACAAAAAAGTAAAGGATGTCAGTCCCGTCACGATTCAAATTCCTTCACCAGCAACAGTGAGATCAACCACGTCTAATATCTGTGCATCTGTCCGTATTACTGAGGTTACTCATGAGTATGGGCGATACAAGAGTGTAAACCAACCCTCACGTCATCATCATCAGACTGAACAAAGAAATATTACTATGCATTGTATGATAATGGACTAATGGATGGTCATGGAAATTTCTTATGTTGTATGTGATAGATGGTTCTTCAGCATGGAAAGCAGTGTAATGGAAGTGACTCTGTGTGTGTGTGTGTGTGTGTGTGTGTGTGTGTATTCAGCTGCCTAGCTGATGTCTATCCAATATCACTTTCAGCCAGTATTAGAACATCAGTACGCTGAAGTCTCCTGGTTCAATTCCCAGCCCAATCAGGTGCGTCCTTGAGTAAGATATTCAAATACCAGCTCCCCGGGTGCTGCATGTGGCTGGCAGCCCACTGCTCCCCCCAGGGGACGGATTAAATACAGAGAAGTAATTCTCCTCTGGGATTAATAAAGTACTATAAAGTTTAAAAAATAATAATACAAATTTAAATTACAAAATCATTCCTTCACTAGAGCTTGTCAGGTTTCAGATCTGTCCCACACCTCCTGTGAGGTCCATGCAGGACCTGTACAACATCGTTCGTTACCGTGACTCACAATCTGCACTTCATTGCTGCTATTGCGGTACTCCTGCAACAGGAGCTCCCTGTAAGGCAGGAGCCCCTGAGCTCCTGCACTGTTTTGGACCTCCTTTGCCTCCTCGTGCCGGCTCAGCCACTCCTGGTGCTCCTCCAGTGAATGGGCCCGCACACAGTTCTCGCCGTAGACACACGTTTCAGGCCTTGGCAATGATGGAAGCACATGAGCAAACAGCATGGGCGATTTATTTAAGCAATAATGACTGCATTTCACAAAAAATAGAAACAAGAGGGTTACCTGCTACACAGCGGAAGGTCTTTTTTCCAGTTGTGAGGTGGAGGCCGATATCTCCACCCCATGGTTGTGTGCAGGGATAACTGGATAGAGTGCTCAAAGGAGGCACAGTGTTTGGTGAAGATCTCCTTGGAGGCGACAGTCAGATGGCAAACCTTGCAGTAGAATAATGCCCAGGAGGCGAGCTCACATGTAACGCTGACTGCTGATTGCAGTTTCTGTAGGGATAGATGCACCAGCTCAGTGCGGTCCCACTGGGCCTCGAACTCTGCCTTCCACACAGTCATTTCCACCTCGCTGTGGGCACAGGAGCAGGTGCGGGTGCTGTGCAAACAGGCCAGGATCCTGGGCACTTGGCTGCAGTACTGCAGGATGCCACATGGAGGCAGTCTGCGGATCTCACTGTACACCATCTTGTTTGGTCCTTCTGCCAGGCAATGCACCAGCAGAGGGTTCCACTTGTGAGCTTCCTCCGATGTACACTTGTTGTTCCACCTTCTGGTGGCAATCCTCTGTGGACTGCTGTAGAAGCAGTCCTCACACAACTCCTGAAACTCTCCACCAAACTTGACCATGATCTTTTCTGAAACTGTCATCTCCCTGGTAATACGACATGAATTCTGGATGGTGTTCAAAAGCCGTATCATAGTGCTGTGGTCCAGCCTGTGGCATTTCTGAAAGTTCCACACCTCTGCTTCTTCAGTGCTTCTGGCAAAAGTACATCTGTTGTGGTGTTTGGTACACCCCTTTCCTTCCACAAAGAAATGACACACTTCATATTTGCTGGGGTTTAGAAATCTGGGCCTTTCAGAAACAGGCTTCCAGGTTGTACCTTGGTCCCTGAGTCTGGCCAGCAGGAGACCCTGACTGCAGTCATGACTGACATTTGTCAGTATATATGTGATTTCATTCTTCTTAAAGGCACACAAAGAACATGCAGTTTTAAGGTTACACACTTGAAAAAAATCTTGAAAAAATCGTTCTGCGTCCCAAGTTGCCATTTCTAAGTGAGCTTGTTGCCTTCTCACAGTGTAATTCAAAGCTGGAAACATATTCACCGTATATGTCACAGTTGTGCAATGAACATTTTTCAGAAAAGATGGGAAAAATTAAAATTCAGGTGAATATAAAAAATATTTAAAAAGATGATATTTTTAACAACTCTTCTGAGTCACATGTCCAAACACAGATCCTGCAGGGAACAAAAACACAACTTTTTTTTTCCTCAACATTTGTTGTCTATGAAGATTCTTAGCCATCCAGGTGAGGTTATCTGGAAGTTTAGTCATGTCAGCTGGACTTCTTTCTCATTTATGCAGAAACATTTCACCTTTTTCCAAAAGGCTTCCTTAGTTTTTGACTGTTTTTGTGCATTGCTCCCATTTGGCTTCAAGGGAAAATAAATTTGTACATCATCAGTGTAGCAGTGGAAGGAGAGATTGTACTGTTTAAATATTGACTCCAGTGGGAGTATATACAACAAAAAGAGCAGAGGGCCATGGACAGAACCCTGTGGCACTTCACAGGAGAGAAGAGCACTGGAAGAGAAGAGATCGACAATCGTGACAGAGAAACGTCTATTGGCTAAGCAGAATTGGAACCATTTAAGGGCAGTACCTTGGATACCTACCCTCTGAGCTAAGCGTGAGATGAGTACTGCATAGTCTGCAGTATCAAAGGCTGCTGTGAGGTCCAACAGTACCAGTATTGTAGGGCTCTGAGCATCAATGGATAAAAGAATATCACTGTAGACTTTTAACAGAGCAAACTCAGTGCTATGTCAAGTTGTAAAACCAGACTGAGTTTCAAAATGTTTCAAAAATTTGATTATCTTCTAGAAAGGACTGTAATTGTAGGAATACTATCCTTTGTAGCACTTTAGAGAGGAATGGCAGATGAGAAATCGGTCTGAAATTGGCTAAAACTGATGAGTCAAGGTGAGGTTTTTTAAGAAGAGGTGTGACCACAGCATGTGTGAAAGAGTCTGGGACACAGCCTAAAGTAAGGCATCTATTGGTAAAGGTAAGGAGACATGGAGATACGGAGACACAGATACATGGAGACACAGAGACATGGAGACACAGAGACATGGAGACACGGAGACACGGAGACACGATATTAAAAACCTCTTTTAGCACTTTAGCTGGAACTGTATTTAGGGGACAGTAGGTAGGTTTTATGTGCTGTACTACTTCAGTGAGGACTGAGAGAGAGACTCAAACTGCTCAAATAGAGCAGAGCAGCCAGGAGCAGCTGCCAACTTGGGTGCACAGGAATTTGTAACCTGTCTGACTGTATCTACTTTATCAATGAAATAATATAAGAACTTTTCACAGGTAGCTGTTGTAGGATTAGTAAGAGTAGTACTACCTATCAATAGAAGTAGAAGAAGAGAGTGCCGATGCCTTTGTTTGGAGTTTAACAGTGCTAATCTAATGCCCATTTATAAACCTGTTCTACGATGGACTGAGTGCAAGGACAAAATTAAAAAAAAAAATTTGGACAACAATGTTGCCTCTTTACACACCTGCTCAGTTACAGACCTGTTTGATTACATGGACTGCCAATGCATTTATGATACTTGTGAGGGTTTTGAAGAGCTTTCGAATACTACTTTATCAAATATTTCTTTTTGTGTAGAGTCAGATTTCCAATGTAAAAGGGTTAATATTTATCCAAATAAACTGTAGCTAAAGAGCTCAGTCAGTCATCTTCTATACCACATAGGGTGACAGTACCAACCACCACACCACCGTGCCTCACTAAAGAGGTCATATCAGTGATAAAAAAAATGTTTTTATACAAGTGATTCTCACAAGAAAAAGGCCATTGCTAGGATGAGGTGTGTTTTGTCTCATTTGGGGGGGAGTTAAAAAAGGGAAAACAAGGGATTCTGTGACAGCTGTGCCTGTAACTGTCATTAACATTTCAATAATAAAAAAAAAAAAAAACAAATAACATTACTGGTTCACATTTACAGAATGATGAAAATAAAACAGAAAACGATGTAAAAATAATAAATAATAAGTAATAAATTATTATTATTATTATTATTATGAACGGATAGCACACGTTTGCTGTTTTGGAAGGTTTGTCATTATTGCTAAATGAAATGGACGAACAATGATGAGGAACGATACTGTAACTCTAGACCATCTAGTTCTGCTACTCAGAATCCAAATACACAGCTTTACAAACAAAACTTACTACAGAATACTCAGCACAATTTCCACAAAACACGTCACTTTTACACCTCTAGGGGGTGCTCCAGCGCGCCTGCGCATAGTCATCATGTCTTACATCATGTCATCTGTTCCCGGAGGAGCGTAAAAGCAGGAGGAAACGTTCACTGAACTGTCAACATGTTTCACTTGGTTTCTTTCGTTGTACACCCGGGCGACATGATAACGCCGTATAATTAAATACATAGTAAGACAGCATGAATGGTGCAGCACAGCTCAGCTGGTACTGCCCTAGTCATATTCGGCGCACACTTTGCTCATAAGCTACTTTTATATGTACCAGGCGCTGTAAGTCACTGGCCATGTCATATACGACAAGGCTGCAATACAATATGTACATATAACGCCATACATGATACAATGTATCACAGAGTTACACAATGATATAACAAGACAGTTAAGATTGTAGCGCTGCTGAGGAACTACAAAGGACAGGTCATGTAAATGTTATGAACGCAGCCAGTGAGTTTGTAACTTACGTTGAAGCTGTGATGGGACGCTGTCCCGTATAGGTGGGTTCCGTGAAGCATATACTGTAGTCTGGGCTCATATAAGGTGTAAAGGGAACCAGCGGCCGCTCCGCTGCCCCTTTAAGTTTCGTTTTCCTGTCAGTGCAGATACCTCCCATACAGGCTTAACGTCGACGAAGTGAAAGCAAACAAACAAACAAACAAACAAACAACTACGTTAATAGTTGTCCTTTAAATTAAGAATAATAAAACGTCAACGAGTAATGACTAGATTATATATGAGGAATTTGTAAAAATTTGCATTTCGCACTGCATACATAATTAATTTAATACTGATTTTGCTTTACGTGGGTTTGCTGAGTAAATTTACGGGGCAGGGTTTAAAAGTGTCAAAATACTATGTGATGTAGGAAACAGTCACTAGTGAAACAAGAAAAGTAGAAAAAGAAAGTTAGCGTGTGCGGCTGCGCTCCCTCGTCCTCTTCTCTCTTGTCTTGCTGGTCTTTGGCGATGGACGCACCTGTCCTGTGTCCTCTTCACCGCTGCTTCTTGGACTGTTCACTGATGTTGTTTATTACCTGTTGCCATTTCTTGCTATGCTCGTCCTTGCCGTAGCTTGCCCTGTAGTCTCATGTTTCTTTATGTCCTGGCTTCCCTGTACCTGGTCTTAGTGTATGTGTGTGTGTGTGTGTGTGTGTGTGTGTGTGCTGTAATTGGGCTGCATTGTGTTTGGTTGGCTATTTCAGTACTATCTAGTAGGTGATTGGCTGTACTATACAGGTATGGTATATAAACGTTGCTGGGTTGTACAAATGTGTGGAAAACAGTAGTTATTAAAAATAACTTTTGAGTTCACAAACGAATCTCCATTTCATTTAACAATATCGCACTGCACTGTTTTTCTTAGTGCTTCATGTTTGTTTTTGGATAAAAGTCTTTGCAAATAGAGCTGACGCTGCCTTGTGCTCTGTCCTGACCGTTGTCATGACACTGTGTTGGGTTAGGGTGTCAGTGTGTCACACTTGGCACACAGGGCAGGTAACAGGAAGGCAGGGCAAGGTCTAAGCACAGAAGTGACTTTAATCACGAGACAGTTACAAAAACAAGAACCAAGAGACACAATGAACAATACAGGAAAACAAGGAAACTATAAAGGCAAGGCTGGCAAAGAGATTATGAAACTTAAACACACAGGCCACAACCATACCCAACCTTCAGCAGCAGGTAAACAGCGAACGCACACACCACGAGACCTAAATAGTGCAGAGGCAGATGCCAAGAGTCATCAAATCAAACAAGGGAACAAGAAAAGCAAGATAGGCACATAGGGGGAATGGCAACACAACACAAGGAATGTGATCTGATGGCCACAGTCAAGATGATCGACTTTCTGCAGGAAGTTTACACATAACGCACACATTTTTATATCTCCTTCCCCCATCTTTGCAATCTACGTCAAAAATATTCATTGTCAAGAAGAGAAAAACAGAATGAAAGCCAGGATAGCAGAACAGAGGATCAGAGTTGGCAGGTTTGGACCTGGCTGTTGTCACTCTGTGTGTGTGTGTGTGTGTGTGTGTGTGTGTGTGTGTGTGTGTGTGGTTGTCTTTACCTGGTCTGTGCACATTTAGTCAAGTGTTCCAGTATCCTCCCACTGCACAAATAGGTCAGTTGGTATAAACCCAGTGAGTTACTTTTGCAGATGGTGCTGTTACCTCCTGCCTCCAGGATTAAGAGTGTGAATCCAGCTGTTTGCACTCTGCGTTTTTCCATGTTCTGCCCAAGGTGGGTTGGTGCCCTGGAATGTATATTTGATGTATTCATGTTAATTTAAGGTAAAGTTTTGGTTATATCCTCATACAAATAGGACTTGTTCTTACTTAGTTCACATATAGTACATCTGCCCATTTCTGCTTCTTCCTGATTCCAGATTCAGCCTGAGCACATCCAAATGACCCTAACTGGCCACACCTGGACATCTTGTTTGTGTGAATATCAGAATCACCTGTTTCTTTGACTTACCCTGCACTGTTAACCGATATAACAGTGTGTGGATGTTGAATCATGTCAACTGGATGTCTGAACAATGGCAGAGAGTCATGGAATGTAGATGGCCTGACTCCTGCTCCTTTTGTGAATGGAAGAGAGTCATTAGAAGTGACACCAGGCACACCGGGAATGACTAGGTTCTTCCGCTGATCCTGAGTCTCTGCTCTGTCTGCTGTGCTTTTATTGGATCTGGAAACTGACTTAACAAAGACTCAGTTTGGGTATCCACAGGCCTTAACTGCTGTCCTCACATGCCCGTTTTGTTTTTTTCTGGCATCCCTGGAAGTGGGGATGTTTTCTGCCCTGTGCTGTACTGTCCTGATGGCTTCTTGTTTGTGCCATGTATAGCACACAAACAGATCAATATGTGCAGTTTGACTCCCAACATCCCCTTCAACACAAACTAGGATGTGAGCTGATGGTGGGGAATATTGTGATTTTTTTTTCCAGTGTTACATGCCAGTTCATTCTTTGGTAGAAAAGCCTGTGGTGGAAATTGCATGAAAGTCTGTTAGTTTTATTAAAAATGACGTCCTGGGATTTAAAAGTACTCAGAGTTGGATGAACACCCATGAATCACCTGTGTGTGTGTGTGTGTGTGTGTGTGTGTGTGTGTGTGTGTGTGTGTGTGTGTGTGTGTGTGTGTGTGTGTGTGTCCACACTAAGTGAGGTATTTACTTTGAAAAAGACTTTTGAAAAGTTGTTTCCTAATAGTCCTCTGGTTTTTACATTTCTGGTTTGGTTTTTGATTTGTGAAATTTGCATTACATTTTGTTTAGGGTTTTTTACCCTTTGCATTTCCCTGACTTGACATTGACTTTGGAATTCTGGCTGCATACATCTTCTAGATTTTTTTTTTTTTCACT
The DNA here is from genome assembly GCA_025773905.1 of Chitala chitala. Classification (NCBI taxonomy): domain Eukaryota; kingdom Metazoa; phylum Chordata; class Actinopteri; order Osteoglossiformes; family Notopteridae; genus Chitala; species Chitala chitala. The sequence continues at coordinate 566 of JABJVR010000283.1, read as the reverse complement.
CTTTGCTTTTAACCTCACAGTGCTTTGATTCACTTACCTCCTCTGCAGTGCTCACCTGACTCGCTCACCTCCTGTGCAGTGCTTTGACTTGCTCACCTCCTCTGCAGTGCTCTGACTCGCTCACCTCCTCTGCAGTGCTCTGACTCGCTCACCTCCTCTGCAGTGCTTTGACTCGCTCACCTCCTGTCACGGATTGCGCCGTTTGGGGTTCTCCCCACTTGCACAGATGGCTCAGCCACACTAGCACATAAGTGCAATTGGTGTTTACTATAGTGCTCCACAAAAAAAGAATCAACAGTAAGGACAATGCTTTGTAGATAAACAAAAAAAAAACACACAACAGAAAAAAAAAAAAAACAACAATTCAGATCACCAGTTTATATTTACAGGGGGCCCAGAAACCAGCAGTGTTTCTTGGGCTTCTCCCACCTTCAGTCTAAAATACTAACAACACAATCTCCTACCCATAATCCACCAAACTCCCCCCCATTGGCTTGGTCCAAGCCTTGCCCTTTATAGGCTCCTCCCCCACTGGCATATACCATTATTTGGGCAATCACCAGAAC
>JABJVR010000282.1:0-21509 GCA_025773905.1 Chitala chitala | reverse complement strand
TTGTCTCTGGACATTTTCTCTCGCTTCTCCAGAGTTTGATACAGTGTTGGTTGCTGCTGTCTCCCGCTGCTACAGCTGGCATTAGCAAACTCGTTGTACTGTGCAGTATGTTGATTCTTTAGATGTTTTATCAAATTGCTCGTGTTAAAAGAGTTGTTTTTCACCCCCCGACAATTTAGCAGAGCAAAGTTTACAGTCGGCTTTGCTTTTGTCATTCCCTACTTATCTTAAAATATCTCCACACCGCTGACATTTTCCACATTTGCCTACCTGCTCAGCCACTACGAGATTAACGTTCTGCCGCGAAAACGGTATCGGATGCGGTATCGGATGCAGTTTTACGAGTAACAGTACGAGTACACAAGGGCGGTATCGGACATGATACCCGATACTGGTATCGGTATTGGGACATCCCTAGTTCAAAGTAATGGGGAGTGTAGTAGAGAAGTGAAGAAGACAGTACAGGCAGGATGGAGTGGGTGGAGAAGAGTGTCAGGAGTGATCTGCAATAGAAGGGTAGTTGCAAGAGTGAAAGGGAAGGTTTATAAGATGGTAGTGAGACCAACTATGTTGTATGGGCTGGAGACAGTGGCACTGACAAAAAGACAGGAGGCAGAGTTGGAGGTAGCAGAGTTGAAGATGCTGAGGTTTTCTTTGGGAGTGATGAGATTGGACAGGATTAAAAATTATCATATTAGGGGGATAGCACAGGTAGGACAGTTTGGAGACAAAGTGAGAGAGGTGAGATTTGGATGGTTTGGACATGTGCAGAGAAGGGATATAGGGAAAATAATGTTGAGGATGGAGCTCCCAGACAGGAGAAGAGGAAGGCCAAAGAGGAGGTTTATGGACGTAGTGAGGGAGGATATTAAAGAGGTTGGGGTGACAGAGGAAGCTGCTGAGAACAGGGTGGTATGGAAAAAGATGATCTGCTTTGGCGATCCCTAGAGGGAGCAGCTGGAAGAGAAAGAAGAAGAATTACCTTTAATAAAAAAAGACATTTTTGTGGATTAAATACAAGACTGAATACAAATGTCATCAGAAAATATATCAAAATTAATGTTGCCTCATTACAAGTTAACTTGCTGCTAACTTACCTAACCAGCTGGTTTGTCTGTGAGGATATTAAAGAGGTTGGGGTGACAGAGGAAAAAGTTTAAACAATTAAGCACATATTTCTCCCTATTTTTCTTTGCATCATTTTCTTTCTTGTACCCCAGATTATTTTCAACAATGCATGTTATGAAGCATTAGGAAGTATGAGCAAACTTTATGTGCAAGGAGACAGAGCTAACCACCATGCCACCTTGCTGCGTGTTTGTTTATTTACCTTATTTTTAACTTGTGTTTTGTCCTCTACTACAAGTCCAGAAAAATGCAGTTGTCCTGTGGGACAAGAATTTACTAACATAACAATAATGTGGTTGTCTCCACTTTTCTATATTTCACCAATTTTATTATAATAATGCAATATTGACAAACATCAAATTATTTTATATATGATGGAGAAAAACAAAATTAGTGAAGAGATGACATTGATGGTATTTTTGTGTTTTATATTGTATTGTCCTTTTGGGCTTTACATAAAATTTCAGTTTATGGTAAATAAAGTACACATATTTCAGTAGCTTTAATCAGTTGGCTTCCCTATAAGATGGCAGATAAGCAACAGGTCATGTGAGTCAATAAGAACTGTACATATGCACCAACGTGTTTTTTTTCCCAAAACACATTTTACCATAATGCAATGTTAGTGTTAATAATTTACTCTTCTTGTTTATGTAACAAATTAATCCAGCTGTCGTCACAGGGAATTAAAGGGTTAATGGAATTCGACAGCCCCATGCAGTACGTCTGTACAGTCTATATTTACGTTTGTGCTGTTAGTTTGACAAACCTGTACACCCCTTATCCAAATTAAGCGTCTCCAAAAGATTCTTGATACAAACTAATTTGAATTGCCAAACCGTGTTATGCTGGAAAACAGAGAAATTAAAATTTCAGGTTGCAGATAGAGAACCAGCAGCAAGTCAAGAAAATAGTGTGTAGATGACGTCATGGAAATTATTACGTCCAGTTTAATTAGCCGCCGGAGAAAACTTGTTCCAATTTATTGTTGCACTTCGCACAACGAGTGAAACACACATTGTAAGTAGAGTGAAAACACACATTATAATAGTGTGCTGATAAAATAATCGATTCGTGGTCGACTGGAAAGGCAGTTCATACTTTGGTAACACCAATAAGGATGCGCAACAATACCCATGTCCTTCCCCTTGTCTCAAGTCACATGTCCGCACAGGCGAAGCTGGTGGATGGGCAGCGTTCGGCAGCTCGGAGTGAGCAGCTGGGCTCACAGTGGCAGTGCGTGAGCTCCTGGGAACAGAAAGGTGTGCGAGTCGGAATTAGGCAGTGCTGCCGGAGTGAAGTGAGTCTTCTTGCCTTTCATCGTGCTGTCACTCGTATTGACGCATATATTTGCCAAACAACTTGAGAGCACATTTATATACAAAGAGCCGTTATCTTCTTAATATTGGATTTAGAAACAACACGATCTTATGACGGAGGAGTTATGTTTTTGATAAATATTGAGAGAATGTACAGCACACTAAGAGGTATGGGTAGCTGTGTACCCTTCTGTGCTCCCTGTGCTGTTTAAGATTGCGTTCGACCCCCTTCGACACAGATCGTTAAGCGGTTGGGAAATGAAAGAATTAATTAATTGTAACCAATTCATTGTCGCTTAACAGTGTGCTGCTAAGGATGCTGAGTTAAAGTAATTAGCTTGTTATTGTTATGTTGTTACAACTAAACGTCAGCGGTGGGGTCAAGACAAGCCTTCTACCGGCAGTTTTATGTTAGGAATGTTTTGTATTTTCTTAAATAGAATTTTACGAATACCTTAATGAAATATGAGCGCGACAAATATGTAAATAAACAAACAAACACATAAAAAATAAAAAAAATATTATGAAGTTAATCAACAAGTGCAGGAGATAATTAAAATTGTTTGCGTAAACTGTATTACGATAAAACGTGCACTGTAGGCATTGACAGCCGCATGTGGCAGCGGGCCGGCTGTAACGGTGGTTACATCACTCATAGGGTCCAAATGAGAGTTTTGTCAGCTCGCAGTCTTCAGCTAAACAGGCTGATTCTCTTGTCTGGTGCACCACGGCGTGGCGATGACCCCCCTGGTTCGAACACCCCGTTTCCTTCGGTACTTCATAGTGTATTCGTTTATATCAATTTCATTATCCTTTTATCCTTATTCATTTCCGTGTACCAGCTTTAGGATTAGTATATCATTTTGTGTCCACTACTAACTATGACTGTGCACATTAACGAATTTATACCAGTGTATTTTACCCTTGGTTACAAGGACATTCTTATAGTAGGCTACTTTCATCATACGTGAAGGGAACTGTCCCATGTCAAAATACATAAACTTTTATATTTTTATGTCACCCACAATGTGTGTTATATTCCACAATTTTAAATTATTGATTTTGTAAATTTGCATTGGAAACCGAAAATGGTATTTCATGCACACGTATTGATCAACCCCAATTTTGTTTGCTCATATCTCTTTAGGGGCTCAGCAGAATTTCTGTTATATGGAGTTCTCTGATAAAAAATAGCCATTTGGACACTATTAGAAGTTGTAATAAAGACAATTATGTATGTTTTGTGAAAACATCCATAAGACCATTTTTTAAGAAAATTGTTACTGTCCAGGTACTCACACTGGAAATTACATTTGGCCCCGTGACAGCCCATATGGATCACATTTCTTCAGACTGCTTCCCTTGGGCAGCCCATAATATTTTTGCTGAACTTGGACCACATAAGGGCCAGATTTTTGCCAGCAGGCTGGCTCACAGGTACTTTTAGATCTCAGCCTTGACTGAACATTCAGTTGAATTGAATTCAGTTAATTTTTATATTGTGCCTTTTACAACAATGTGCCTCACTGTGCTTTACAGAGGAAACTGCAGATATTAAGGAATAAGCAATAGGAATAAATACAAATGAAGCCAGACAACAGCAGAGGAGAGGAACCAAAAACTCCACAGTGTGGAGAAAAAACCTCTGGGGGCCCAAGGTTGACTGGCTGCCCAGCCCCTCCTGGGCCCCCAGGTTAATTAACATCAGGTTAATGCCACTTTTCTGTAATGGAATGAAACATGAATACTACTGTAAAGCCCAACACAAACTATGTGTCCAATAATGATTGCAGCTGATATGCTACTGTGTCCCCTGTAGCTCACCCAGAGGGATGTTCTAAGGTGATTTAGGTCTGCAACTTCAGAAGGTAGTGGCAGGTCACTTTCTCCCTATGAGTAGTGGCTATATTGTGGAGTACCAAATATGCCACTATTATTTGCCACACCTCGCCTGGTGACACACTCAGGCCACAGAGACAGGCAAACAGTGACCCACAAAGTAATCTCTAGCCTGACACTTGTTTTGATGAAAACCACATTTATCATCTTTTGTGGCCTAGTCTGCGGGTCAGGATAGGGGGTCTTCAAGTGTTGTAGACACTCATGATCCAGTGGCTAAATATACATAGTGTACTCTTGGGATTTTAAACTTGCATCCTTTTCACTTTGCCACCTGGGAGATATTCCAGAAGGTTTTCAAAACTCAGAATTTAAATGCAAACCTGGACTTGGACAACCCTGAGTAAACATAACCAGAAGTTCCAGTTCCAGAACAGCAGTTGTTTCCAAATTATTATTTATTGATTATGCTTTTAAAAATCAACTTCTGACAATGTTTAGAAGTTTCAAAATAAAGTTGGATATCATCAGTATTGGCTGGCATCGGATGGCCTTAAGATACTAACAGAATCAAGTCTGCAGCCCACTGACTTAGATAGCTGCGGTTCTAGGATTTTTGAAGATTGGGGCCAATAAGTGGCCATATTTAACATAGAAGGACCAGCCATATGTCTTACATTCATACATGAATTTTTAATGAAGTGACTAGTGACTGAAAGGTGGGGCAGACTCTTGATAACGTTTAGTTTACTCTTCAATAGACCTGTGATATGACTTGTTCAATTGGGTTTAAGTCAGGAGACTGACTTGACCATTTTTTGTCTGTTTCTCTGTGATGAACTCATTTAAACTGTTGTTTCTGCCTCCATTTGCATTTTCAGTAAAGAGCGAGACCTTTCCAGGGGCTGCCTTGCATGTCCTTGAAGTCATGATGCTTCCTCTTCTGTGCTTCACAGATGAACTGATGTGCTTAGGATCAGTTTCTCTTGTTCTTTACACTTTTCCCATCCCATCAGTCAGCACTTAATCTTCACCCCATCTAACCATAACACTTTGCTTCTGAACCCTTCTGGCTCATCTTTGTTCTACTTTGTGAATCCTAGTATGGATTACCTCCAATGGACTAATTAAAACTGAATATCTTCTGATTTAAATTGACTGCCAATCAATTAGAGCATCTCTATTTGAAAGACTATCCATATTACATTACTTTTGTTGAAGTGGATGAGAACAGGCACAGTAGCCTAATGGTTAGCACTGTTGCCTTGTGCCTCAAGGCCTGTGATTCAAGTCCTGCCTTGGGTCTGTCTGTGTGTGTGTGGAGCTTGCATGTTCTCCCTGTGCTTGGTGGGTTTTCTCTGGGTTCCCTGGTTGCCTCCCACAGTCCAAAGACATGCAGGTTAGATTAATGTGTGTGTGCCCTGTGGTGGGTTGGTGCCCTACCCTGGGTGTCCCCTGCCCAACACCCTATGTCTCCTGGGATGGGCTCCAAGCATCCCTGTGACCCTTAACAGGATGAAGCAGTATAGAAGATGACTGACTGAATGAGAATAGTGGGGGGGGGGGGAAATGACACCAATCAGGTATATGAGTATGACCACCCCATGTAATATTGAATAGATTCCCCCTTTAACCACCAAATATATATATATATATATATTGTGTATAACCAGTTATTAGGGTTTTTTTTGTAATAATTAAACCTGTTCCTTGCAACTTTTAATTTCATATTCTAGAAGTAAATAGATTGTTTGTTGATTAGGCAAGCGTTACAGATATTCTTGTATGGATTGTGTGAAAAAACAAAATTGTAGCCAGGAAGCAGTGGACTTTCAGTGAAAGGGCTCTTAATGGTGACAGAGATCAAATCCAAAAAACAAGCACGTAAATCCTGGTGATGAGCTGAAGATCCAGAATAGGCTGTCTGAGATGAGGATGACACGGGGTACACACGAGGTTGAGATAGTCAGGATGGATAGTGGCAGCAGGAGCGAAAACCAGAGACACAGGGAGAAATGAAGCTTTGATTGATTACTGGTGTGGGAAATTGCAGGTGCATGCATTGGAGAAAAGTCGTGTCAGGACAAGGCATGACAGGTGGACACCTGTTGAAGCTACACAGCCTGGAGTCCCTAAGAAAGAAGAGGCTGGGTTTAGCAAGGTGCTGAGCTTCACTGCATGCATATCAGCATGAGACACATGCCTAATCTCTAACTACCAACCCCCTTTGTTGTACAGAGTGTGGTTTAACTCTCCTCTCATTACAGCAGTGTGTTATAATGCACTCACTGTTTTCTTGCATTTAGAGAAGATATTTCTATTTCAAGGGTGAGGAATAACATGACAGGTAGGTCTGACCTATTTGTAGTTAAAAATAAGACTTTGAAACTGCAGCTGGTATTATTCATTTGACTGTAGTTTACACTTTGGTTTAGCTGTTGATAGTCTGACTGGAGCTGGAGTTATTTTGGGCATCTCTGAATATTTCTGGGTTCTAATCACTGTGTCTATATGTTAGGTGAAAGGGAAAGTGCATCAGTGTTTGTGTGCCTGTATGAGTTATGAAAGAGAGAACTGTGTCAGCTCTCTCTCCCTGCTTAGGGAGTCCACCTTCTGGTGCCACTGGGTTCCTAATTAGATTATCTGAGCAGCTTTGTTAGATAAGCACTTAAAGCCAGTGTGCTTCCTATGGAGGAGGCACTGCTGAAGAAGTGCACTGAAGGTCAGTTGCTGTCTCAAAAGAGAAACATGAAGTTAAAGTATAGATGGTGATTAAAAATAACAGTCTTAACAGTCTTGATACTGTGCTCTGTATGTGTATTACTGAGGCATAAAAGGCATTTAACATTTATTTATTATTATGCATATTTTTAAAAGACCTTTGGTTTGCACCATTCATTGAACATGAACTTGCCTTGGGCTTTTAATCAGGATATTAGCTGTGTTATATAACTCTACATCAAGTCTTTATATACAAGTGCTCCGTTCAGAGAGAGTGTCCGGTAAAGCTTATTTGAAGAAGCTTTAATTGAAACTTTTTCTGGCCAGCAAATGCAAGGGTGGAAAAGCAAAGCCTTGAAAATGAGGAGGAGCTGCCAAGTGAGTTACCAGGAGGAAACACCTGATCACATGGCTTTTTCATATAGCTCTTAGCCTGGTCTACGCTTTAGCTTTTTTGCTTTGGAACAAAGTGTTTAATCTTTTTCATATCAGATTAGTTTGTATAGCCAACACTCTTTAGTGAGGCACTACTGTCACAATTCTGTCAGAATGGTTAACACTTATAACTATATATTGCTTATAATTGGTTGTCATGATTAATGATTGTGTAAAAATAGTTCTTTCGATTATTGTGGTGCTCGATGTGAATCTTGATAACTCTACTCTTAATTATCTATTACTTAACTGGGCTGTGGGAATTTGTGATCTTGTCAGGCCATGGAAGGGCAGATTAAAGCCAATGTGTCTTCTGTCCTCTAGATTTTGTGGATCAGATCCAAAGCCTTTCAGCTACAGGGAAACATTTAATATCCCACAAAGTGTTTCATAGAAAAAGAGTAATACATTTCAAGACTTGTTTCACATAATAAACTTTAGGGTTACTTCACTACACAGAACAAATATTCTGTTCAGTTTTGTTTCAGGTAAATATTTAGTTATATTTGCTGATGCATTGTATGTGGCAGACAGGTAGTTTTAAGGATGAAATTATATCATGAATGGCTTTGCAACAGTCTGGTTCCCACGCTGCTCCTCAAATAAGAGCAGGGATTTTTTTCCTTTATAAGGGTAACATTTCTTGTTGATCTCATGCCAGTACCCCAGAGTTCCCTGATTCTATTTATAGAACTGTCCCAGCAGCAGCACTGTGAGTTTGGAAACCTGTGGTCTGCTGGTGTTTACACTGAGGTAGAAAACGACTAATATTATACGCGTGCACAAGAGAGGCATTACTGTTATTTTTATTTTTAAATATTTTGAGACATGTTCAACAAAACAAACAGAGAAAACAAGTAAACAGAGAAGTTCACTTTATCTTTCTTTCCCACTCTCTTCCAGATCTTCACATGCTAAACTTGCTGAGTTTTGGAGAGCAGCTAGCAACATGGTGGAATAGGCACGGGGTTCTCAGAAGGAAATGGGATTTTACTTGTCTAGACTCTGATTCTCTGCCGCAGACGTGGCACACTGCTAAAGAGTTGGAGTAGTTCATGAAAAGTGTTTTCTGGCTAAGGATACCACCTTTGAGCTGCTGTTTCGTGCTTCCTTGGCCCAAAGTTACTGTGGAGGTATGGCAGGTAATTCATATGAAAGGAGGAAGAATGCTCCTAGTCAGGCCTATCTCCAGGAAGAGTTTGGCTGCTCACTTCAGGAGCTGCGCACCCTCATGGAGCTGCGAGCATCTGACGGATTACAAAAAATACAAGAATCTTATGGAGACATTCATGAACTCTGTACCAGGTTGAAGACATCACCCACAGAAGGTAAAATACTTAACTCTGTGACTTAAAAGTTTTACGAACACATTCCTCCTGCATATTTAGAATAAAGTTCCCAAAAAGATGTGTAGTGCTAGTTAAGTTCCTATTAGAAAGTATAGCTCCTTTTGTACATTGGACAAATATAATTATTATTGGATGCTTGTGTTATGAAAACAGAGAAGAGATACTTAGCAAAGCACTGTACACAGGACAAGTTCGCGCCTAGACACTGCATCACATTGACTGATTATATGCGCTTTGACTTTTTTCGCACTGTTCTGTCCTCAGTATTAAAGATGTTGTACTCCATTCATCTGTCAATCCATCTATCCATTCATCCATTGGTCCATTACCCATCTGCTTATCCTGTGCAGGGTTGCAGATGGCCCTGAGTCTATACCAGGCAGCCTAGAGTGCAAAACATGGTACACTGTTGATAAGGTGCTAACCTATTAGAGGGTACACAGGGTATTATTATTATTATTATTATTTTTATTATTATTATTACTTGCTTAATGGGTCAATCCAGACTATAATAGGCAATCAAAGCAAAATTCTCTAGCACCTTCCACAGGATATGTGTGGGGCCCATGTGTGATGGTTTGCACTTCACTAGGTAATGGTTGGCCTGAGAGCCTTTACAGACATTTGTTCGATGCCTTCCTGAGTGCTCCTAATGCTCCTACCGTGAGTAGCGCTACTTTTGCATTGGATTTACAGGTGTTTGTACTTGCTGAGCATCTCTGTCACGTTTTGTTAAGACGTTTGTGCTGTCTGGGATGGCGGTATCAGTCAGCGGGCATGTACCATCCTGCCTGTCATACAGCACTATGTCAGGATAGTAGGAAAGTGCTGTTGGGTTGGTGAGTACAGGCATGTCCCACAGGATGGGGGTAGTTTTGTTGATGGTAACTACCTTTTCTGGAACATACACCTACTGCCCTTAGTTGCACATGGTCCAGTGGATGTAGCTGCCAAACTTGTTGTGGCTGTCTGGGTATTAAGTGGCACAAGCATTGGGCAATCGGTGATTATACAGCTCACATGTTGTTCTTCCCTGTTGTGTATTCTGCATTCGCCTTTAGCTGCTTGCTTCAGGATATTGTTCTGGTGTACCTGGTATTGTGTACCTGGTCTTGTGTTGAAATGATGTCCCTCTGTGTATGTATTATTATTATTATTATGTTGTATTTTGAAGGTGCTTTACATCCAAAGCAGTTTCATAAGTTTAATATATGTAATGTACACCTGTATGTTTTTCAAAGTATATAAATAACACACTTGGTGTTGTATAGCACTGACTTTTGTTTGATCCAAGATGTAAACTGTCAGTGATGAGTACTGTTTGAGTGTTTGGATATTTTATGTTTTTTTAGTGGAGATAACTGTTGCCTCACATCTCCAGGGTTGTGGGTTTGAATCTGGCTCTAGGGTCTAGGGCTGGGTGAGATCTAAAAAGAAATGTATGGTTTTGATTGATTTTTTTTTAAGTTAATTAAAAAGTGACTTTAAGTATTTACTTTTTAACAAAGACAAAAATAATTCAAAGAATGTATTTATGCCAAAAATTTATAAACCCAATTCCAAAAAGTTGAGATGTTTAGTAAAATGTAGATTAAACCTAAATGCAATTATTTACACATCCTTCTTCACATATATTCGATAGAAAACAGTACAGAGACAACATATTTGAAATTGAAACTGATGAACGGTATTACATTTTGGAAATAAATTATTATTATTAATTTGATGGCTGCAACACATTTCAAAATGGTGGCCGGGCGGCTCAATGGGTAGAACATCAGGCTAGGATGCTGAAGTTTTCCAGTTCAAATCCTATCCCAGCCACCTGGTGTGTCCTTGAGCAAGACACCCAGCGCTAGCTCATTGTAACAAGTATATGAAATGTTGTAAGTTGCTTTGGATAAAAGTGTCTGCTGAATGACTAATTTACAAAAAAGTTGGGACAGGTGGAAGAAAACCGTTAAAAAGAAAAGCTGACTGAAACAGGTTAATTGGTAAGAGGTGATAGTCATGAAAGAAGTATTTCTGAAAAGCTCAGCCCTTCAGAAGCAGGGATAGGGACTGGGCTTCGCCAATATGGGCACAACTGCATGAGAAAATCGTCAGTGAGTTTAAGAATAACATTGCTCAACATGCAATTGTGACAAATTTAGGTCTACCAACATCTACAGACCATAATATTATCAAAAGATTCAAAAAATCTGGTAACATCCATGTGTGTTAAAGGCCAAGGATGAAAGCCAACACTGAATGCATGTGATCTTTAATCCGTAAAGCAGCGCTGCATTTAAAACTGATGTCAGACAATAAAAGATTTTACAACATGGGCTCAGGAATACTTCAGGAAACCTTTGTCAGTAAACACAGTTCACCGTTACATCAATAAATGTCAGCTAAAGCTCTACAGAGCAAAATGTAAGCCATACATATACAGCATCCAGAAATGTCAACAGTTTTTCTGGGCCTGAGCTCATCTGAGATAGACTGATGTGAATTTGAAAAGTGTTCTGTGGTCTGACGAGTCCACATTTCAGGTCTGTTTTGAAAATACAGGCTGCTCCCTCCTCAGGGCAAAAGACAAAAAGTACCACCCTGATTTTTATTAATGAGAAGTTCAAAATCCAGCCTCTGTGATGGTATGGGGTGTGTTAGCGGCCATGGCACAGGTAACCTGCACATATGTGAGGGCACCATTAATGCTGAGAGGTACATACAGATTTTGGAACAACATTTGCTGCCATCCCAATGTGTTATTCCGGGACGTCCCTGTGTACTCTAGCAGGACACTGCTAACATGCATTCTGCACTCGTACAACAGCGTGGCTTCATAGTAAAAGAGTGCAGGTACTTAATTTGCCTCCCTAGAGTACCCCCTTCAAAATGTGTGGTGTAAGTGTTGTAGGTCGCTTTGGATAAAGGCTTCTGCTAAAGAACTAATATAAAGCACAACATATGACGGGACTTGAGCCACTTAAGACATACATCAAGCAAGAATGGCAAAACGTCAAGAATTGGTGTCTTCTGTTCCTAAATGCTTATTGAGTTCTGTTAAAAGTAGAGCTGATGTAACACAGTGGTGAACATGCCCATGTCGTAATGTTTTTGAAGCGTGTTGCAGCCATCGAATTCATAATAATCTTTTATTTGCAAAACGAAATACAGTTGATCAGTTTCACTTTAAATATGTTATGTCTGTGGTGTATTCTATTGAATATGTCAAGAAAGATTTGTAAATTATTCATTTTTTTTTAATTTATATTTTACAAAACATTCCAACTTCTTTGGTTTTGGGGTTGTATTTCTACCAGCTATTTATGTATTTCAAGATTTATGGATTTCCTCCTATGTACATTTTTAATTATTCATTTATTTTACATATTTATTCTTTAATATATAGAAAGCATTAATTTATTTCTTTAGCTTACATTCAATTTATGTATTTACTGTCAAGCAGGGGCACTTTGACAAAATACTCTTTTCTGTGGCTCAAAAGTGAGGTCAGTTGTATTTAGCATCTGGATGAACCCAGGAAATTCCACTGTGTATATGGGCACCATATCTTTGGCGAGATGCAACATTTGTAGTTTCTGTCGACCATGGCCCCTTTTCACATTGTTCGTAATGGGAAAATTATGCTGCTGTTGTTACCTGCTTTTTAGCAGGCGTTAACTTGAACGTTGTGCAGGACCACACACTTCCTCTAGGTTGCATGTCTGTGTCAGACGTGCTGGAATAAGTTTGTCATTCTGCCTCTTTTAGCTGCTACAAAGTTTAGACAGTCTTTACAATGAATTGTAGCTTATAAAATGGGGAGTTTGCATTACCAAAAAAGCTTTCAAATGACTGAATATATGCTGCATGTTTTATAAATGATCTCCTCATGTGTTGACATATATGCTTCCACCACGTTACTGTGGTTGTGTTGTGTGGGGTGGTGTGTTGTGACAGAGAGCATGTCCCATGTGCTGTAACGACACAGGTTAAAGGAAATCATGATATTCATCTTTACCCTCCCCATGCTTCTGTGGGCTCTCTGGTTTCCACTTACACTCCAAACATGTGTATTAGGTGAACTGGGAATTCCAAATTGTTATAGGAATATGTGTGCGTGCGTGTGTGTGTGTGTGTGTGTGTGTGTGTGCGTGTGTGTGCGTGCGTGTGTGTGTGCGTGCGTGCGTGCGTATAGAACAATTAAATTGTTACAGTGCCCTGTACAAATATTGGCAGCCCTGGGGAAAAAAGGCAAAATGGATTGTAAAAATATATTTTTACTTATTGATGTTTTCACCTTTCAGATAAAATAAGTGAAAAGAGAAAGGGGTCAGGGGATTCCAGATAGCCAATACAAAGCCTTGCCATTGTATTCAGTCAGCCATTGCTGTGTGGAATTTGAGGTGTTGTTTAGATTGTTGTCCTGTTGGAAGATCCAAACATAGCCAGCTTTTTTGTTAGTTTGTTTGTTCTTCTGATTTGTTATTAGACAAACATTTAATCTCACTCAAATTTCATCATTTGTCATTAGCAGCACTAGTTTGTCCACATGTGTTCATGGCAGACAACCTAGTGCCACCAACTTATCATGAGTCACACTCACTCTACATGCTTTATTACCCATATTCTATGTCCGTAAGTGTTACAGAAACTATATTGAGTCATTGATAAGTAGCCCCTATTTTTATAGTTCATTTTACCATTTTATAGATCTAAATTTCTTGACTTACACAAGTATTTATGGTAAATAATGAAATGACCTTAGTCATAAATTTTATAGGTTTTGTAAGTTTAAGATTTGGAGTCTACTAACGAGTAAACTTCAGATTTGAAGAATGGCAAGATGTATGTATACAAATCCAGTTTTTTCTTTTCATTCTTTTATTTACATTCTTTTATACTCAGTTCAGACATGAAAAGTAGTAGACATAATTTCATGTCACAACTCATTTTATGCTTACTGTACTGTACCATAAATTGAAAAAATGTTGTGATTTCTGTAAAAAAGTCACCATTAGTTTCCTGTTATTTATGTGCAGGAGTCGCAGTGTACAAATTGGTAATATGGCTAAGAATGTTACAACGATAAATATAATTTAAGGAAAACAACTACTGGCACTTAGTAAACGATCAGACAATAAAGAATCTATTGGTAACAGTATTGAATTGGCTTCAAAACTATAGCTCTGGCACTTACAGTTTAACAAAATGTTTGCAAACAAATTTTAACAGTTTTATTTTATATGCTGGAATTGGTTGAAAATAATAACTTAGTAAAACTTGTTTTCTGTGTATGTTGTATTATTTATCTGAGTATACCTACGGGCTTGGTGAAATTCCTTAGAATTACAGGCATTCTTATGTTCATTGTGTGTTACATTATATTTAATAACCCTAAATTCCACCACTCTAAATTTACATTTACAGAATGCCTGATCATGAACTTGTGCTTCTTTTTGTGTGAACAAGATTGACAGCTCACAACGCTGTACCTGGTAGTGCAAGGGGAACCATCCTGTACCTGTGAAGGTCTTCAAAGTGTCAGATTCATACTTTTAGTAAAACCTGCTAAAAAATGTCCTTGGCATCTCAAGACAAATGTACACTGCCTTAGAGCAGCCGCAGCCATGTTGTGAAAGAAGCTACACGTATACATATTTTCCTGCCAGTATTGTCATGGAGTCATGTGACGTGTAACTTGGAAATGCATAAAATATAAATATGAGTTACTGTGCATCTCTTATTTTTAATGACAAATATTATAACAAAAAGAAAATGCAGTGTTTTACAACTTAAAGATTTTAATAGTGTAACGGGCTGTTGTGTGGCATCTGCAAGAGGTGTAGGCCAGAACAAAACCAAAGACAGGGTGATGAGTTTAGACACATACATCTGCAGATGTAACAGTGCAAGTCTAAAAATTATGAGCATGTTGCCTTTACCACGAATGCAACAAAACCACAATAAAAATTCTGTAGAATTGCTTCAGAGAAGATACAAAATCTTTGGGAGCTAGAGAATGAAATACAAGCTAAAAGAGGAAGATTTCATACTGTCTTCATCTAGGTGTAGGCTGTAGAGACATAGCTGAAGTTCTCAAACTGAAACTTCTGGCACAGCAGTTTGTGCTATATAGAACTGGAGATTTCTGATCCTGTTTATTTATGCAGTCACCCTGACCTTGAAAGTATTTTGTAACGTGAATCCATGAAAAAAATGAAAGGAATGAAACCATATATGAAAATGTTGCATAAAATTCCATATTTTAAAGGTAACATTTTTAAAGTTTCATTCAGTAAGGTTTAGTGTTCAGTGTATAGGTGTATGAATGAAGTAGAATAGGATTTAGGTGGGCTGAATGGATATACTTCTGGATATTTCCAGTTTAAGATTATAAGATTATGACAGAACAGATTGATCGGTGCGAGAAACCTCTCTGATTAAGTCAACAGGTCTTCCAAATGTACTTTGTTCTGTGCCTTTTGATTTAATCTGTAGGTAAATACGTTTCCCTTCCCAGTTTACTTGTAACCAAAGTTGTGCCAATTTCCCAGTCTAGTCTATTCAATAAACATGATCTTAGCTAATCACATCAAACCATTTTAATTGCATATTCAACTGATTGTATAAAGTTAATACAAATACCACAAAAAAATGAACATCTTCATTGATTTTATTTACCATTTGTTGGCATACAGGTATGTTTTGAGGCTGTTTGTGGGAAAAACATCCTGGGTCACATCATGAGTTTAATGAAATGACCCAAGGGAGCATGTTGGTGTTCTGCCTGTCTGACCACATTTCAGGAAGCCTTGGTATTGTTTACCAACCCAAATAATTTTACAGAGCTCCTGGAATGACTTTGAAAAGGGTTTAAACTCCTCAGTCACAGCATGTAAATTCACTTGTACAAACAGGAATAATCAATAGGTGTGCAAAGTAAAGTGCCATTGAAACAATGAATAATCTGAGAGTACAACTTAATGCAACATGTGCATTAACCTCTAGCGCTGTGATGACCACAGAATGGCAATGGAGAATAGTGCACTGCTCACAAATGGGTAAATGAATACAGGTACATACTAAGGAATGCCTGTAAGCCAAGGTAGGGTTTTTAAATGAAACTGCTTAAAGTGTCTAAATCTCAAAGCATATTTGGCTATAACTATTGTTTTTTTATTGATCAATGTAGTGCATTATTAACAGGTGTAAGAATGCAGAAAAGTTAAATTTTGTGGGTAAGATTAATTCTTTTCATGTCTGTCATTGTGCAGTTCCCTCAGTAGTACATTGTTTTGTTTAATATTAATAGATTTTTAATGGAGAAATTGATACCTTAAAATGGTTGACTAAGTATTTAATTTATTGCATTTGGAACTGAGTGAATGTCTGATTTTATATTTGTCTCTTATTTGTTTTTCTTGTGTCCAGGTTTGACTGGCCACCCTGTAGACATCGAGAAACGTAAAGCAACATTTGGACAAAATTTTATACCTCCAAAGAAGCCAAAAACATTTCTTCAGTTAGTGTGGGAGGCCTTACAAGATGTGACCCTCATTATCCTGGAAGTGGCAGCCGTTGTCTCCTTAGGCCTTTCTTTTTACAGACCTGCAGGTGCAGAGATAGAATGTAAGCACCATTTTCCCATTTATATCCACTTATCACTTATAAATTACCATCAAATATTGGAGCTACTTTATTTATTGCCTGACTCACCACTGTATAAAAGTTATATGTAATTTCATTAACACATTTAATTACATCATTGTAATTTTATTCAGTTTATCTCTATTCAAATGGTGAGTCATATTAACCTTTTCTGAGAAATGAAGCTCTTCTTTAATACCTTTGATTGTTAGGTCTTAGTATTGTTAATTCGAACATGATTAATCAAGGTGGATCATTGCTGGAAATTGGTTCCAAGTTTGCCTCTGTGTCATAAATAGTTCCCCCAGGATAGCATTTAACAGAAACCACTGTTTTTGATGGCTAGGGGTCCTAATATTCCTAACAATCAAGTCGCCAGTAATGAGCACCTTTTCTGTTTCGACAGACATGTTGCTCAGAAAAGAGAACCTATTATCAATATGAATTGGTGACTGGTGTGCAGGAGGTCTGTTTGTTAGGAGGACAGTCTATGCTGTACACACAAGATTTACAGAAAACTCAAGACATTGTTTTGGCTTGCATTGCAATGTTGAGGAGCTGGTGTGCTCAAGGAAGCAAAACTGCAGACTCTGAAGTCCACTGTTAGTAACCCAATGATAGCTGATTGAGTAGAAAAAAAGCTTAGGTTTTATCTTACTTTAAAAATACAACAGTGCAATGTTAATATAGTTCTTGTTGAACACTATCATTTAACATTCTTTGTAGATTTAGAAAACAAAGATATAAATGATGTAAATTTTCACTTGAGCAAAACCAAAAAACCACAAGCGTTATCCACAAACAGCATTTGTGACGTTCACGGAAATCGCTCCTCACTGGTTCTAGAGTTAAGAGTTCAGGCTCATTCCATGTTGTACAGCACCTATACATTTGACAAAGCATCAACATGGTGGTGCAGAAAATATTCCTTATGGATTTTTTTTTATGTTGGGTCAGTAGCATCATGGAGTTCTGGATTTTTGGTTGCACATTTGACAATTTACAGCTTTATCCTGCATATGCTCATTAGCATTTAGGTTCTGACTGTGCAGACAGTTGTAGTAAACAGATAAATTTCTCTGTGACATGGCACATTCAGTGTAATTAATTTTTATATAGTGCCCTTCACAACATTAGTGTCCCAAAGTGCTGTAAGAGGGGGGGGGGTTACTCAAAAATAAAACATACATCTAAAGTTAAACATGACATCAGAGGAGAGGAACCTGATACTTTAATGTGCAAAAAAAACTTCTGGGGCTCCAAGGTCAACCTGCTGCCCAACTCACATGGGCCTGCTGAAATAGTTATAACAGTGATGGACAATTTCACTGTAAATCTCAGAATCAAGTCCATTCATGTGTCATATGTAAGTGTACATCTCTGTAGAGTGACAGGCTATCTTGGGGAGGACCACACCATGGTGAGGTAAGGAGAATG
The DNA here is from genome assembly GCA_025773905.1 of Chitala chitala. NCBI lineage: Eukaryota > Metazoa > Chordata > Actinopteri > Osteoglossiformes > Notopteridae > Chitala > Chitala chitala. Next base: position 3,643 of record JABJVR010000282.1, on the reverse strand, counting down.
GTAAACATGGGTCAGTTCTATGTTGGTGTATAACTGTAACCAATGCCTTTACACACTACCAATTTCGGCACGTGCAACATTAGGTCGCTTTCCAGGAGGAGTGGGGAGGAATGAAACACTGCTAAACTCTTAGTGATTTAAACCGAGCGTTTAGCCGGCATTTATTTAAACAAATAATGAAACGTTTTGTGTAAAAACACAAAAGTTTTGCGTTATAACACAAGGTGGCGCTATTGTGTTAAAACGCAAAAAGTTTTGTGTAAAAACGCAAAAGTTTTACGTTATAACACAAAACTTTTACGTAAAAACGCAAAAAGGTTTGTGTTATAACGCAAAACGTCTTGTGTTAAAACACAAAACTGATGATATATTTTTTTGTATGGTGGCAGTAATACGCCGCCGTAATTAAGTACCTCATGTGTAAAAGAGACTTTTTTTTCTGAGATGCGGGAACCAATCAACAAACATACCAGGTTCAGTGTTACTTAAACGTCTGCAACCTGCACTTTCTGATCATACAGAGTGTATGCATATGAATGAATCTGAATGTTTCTGTATGAGTTACACTGATAACCTGTTTTAACCTATTTTATTTTTATAACTATTTTTTAATATCTATTTCAGACTGTGGCAAAGGAGCTGGTGGTGTGGAAGATGAAAGTGAAGTAGAGGCTGGTTGGATAGAGGGCGTGGCCATACTCCTGTCTGTCATCTGTGTCGTGCTGGTTACTGCTTTCAATGACTGGAGCAAGGAGAAACAGTTCCGAGGCTTACAAAGCCGCATTGAGCAGGAACAGAAATTTTCTGTAGTACGAGGTGGACAGGTCATCCAGATCCCTATAGCAGAGATGGTTGTTGGGGACATTGCACAAATCAAATATGGTAAAATATAATGTCTCAGTATAGACATTAAACATGCTAAAAATGAAGGAATAGCATTTCTGGACATTTCAAAAGCAAAGTGGCAGAATGTTCTTTTACATAAGGTTGTTAAAAAAATTAAGCAAACCAAAAATAGTCAAATATTTTATTATTGAAATTTCACATGTCACTTTTTTATACAGATTGTCCAGATATTCCGTGCTGTTGAAAATGGCCATATGTCTTTATCCCAGGTGACCTCTTACCTGCAGATGGTATTTTAATACAAGGCAATGATCTGAAGCTTGATGAGAGCTCTCTCACGGGGGAATCAGACCATGTCAAGAAGACATTGGATAAGGACCCCATGCTATTGTCTGGTATGATGCTGTTTAACCACTTACTTGTTAACATGTTCTTTTCTGTCTCACCTGTCTGTCTGTCTGTTTGTCTGTGTGTCTGGTATAGAGGCTCTTTATGTCTGTCTGTGTCTTTTGGCAACTCATAAAGTTCTTACCTTTCTGTCAGTTAATTCAATTGTTAGTTAAGTCAACTAGCACAGGGGTCCTTGCTGTCTGTCTGCTTACAGGCATAGAGGTTACTTGCTGTCTGTCTTTTGCCTGGGGTAGAGGTCCTTAGCTGACTGTCAGTTCACTAGTATAGGAGTTCTCAGCCTTAACACTTGGTCTGTTACCTTTTTAAAGGTCCCTGGCTGTCATAGCGGACATAGGGGCTTTTGGCTGAATCTATTGGCTAGTGTAGAAGTCATTGACAGTTAGTCTGCTGATTAATGTAAAAGTCCTTGGCAGGCCTGTGACTGGATGTCTTTTGCTTGACTGAATCCACATCTTGTGTGTGTGTGTGTGTGTGTGTGTCTGTGTGTCTGGAAAGTAGCACTCACTACCATTTTTAATTTCCAGGTACTCATGTAATGGAAGGCTCTGGCAAGATGGTGGTCACTGCTGTAGGTGTGAACTCCCAAACAGGAATCATTTTCACATTGCTGGGAGCAGGACAGGATGAGAATGCTGATGAAAAGGAAGAGAAAGATAAAGAAAAAGAAAAAAAGAAGAAAGAGAAGGAGGAAAAGAAAAAAGAAAGGGGAAAGAAAAAAGATCACATAAGTATGTTTCTACAATAGACATAATGTGGACTACAGCCATTTATGCAGTTATCTGATAATATCACGTGTATAAGAAATAACATTTTAATTTTGCTTCTTTTCGCAGAACATGGTGGGTCTGCTGAAAACCATAAAAAAGGTGAGTTACATAAACAGAACTTAAGAAGCAGTTGAAACTGTACTCAGGCAATGCTGTTCTCCTCTCAGCCTCAATGTCTTTGTCTTACCCATTCCTGAACTAGTTATTTTTTGATTATTTTAAATTTCTGTTTTGCAATTTGCCCACTTCTCTCTTCTGGACATAATTGTTTCTGAACCACTACTGCTCATATTCAGAATCAAGTCCATTCATGTGCATTTTTTAATATAATGATATTATATCAACTCTTCTTCTGATTAACTCTTCTTTCTAGTTTTAATTCTCCTCACAGTGATCATCTTCATCATTCTACAACATGTACATTGTCTGTGTGTTGGGTGCCTTTCAACCTTACTCATTATGGTCTTTAGATCGATGACCTACATTTCTGATGCTGAGTGCTTAATAATTCTTTTTCTTTTTATTCTATTCTATTCAATTAATTTTTATGCAGTACCTTTTACAACAATGTGCCTCAAAGTGCTTTACAGAAGAAATAGCAGATGTTACAGAATAACAGCAATAGGAATAAATACAAATGAAGCCAGACAACAGCAGAGGAGAGGAACCAAAAACTCCACAGTGTGGAGAAAAAAACCTCTGCGGGCCCAAGGTTGACTGGCTGCCCAGCCCCTCCTGACTATGCTGACATTACACAATAGTTTATAATGCAGAATTTGAGTATACATAGCACTATATAGTCCTTGTTTGCTCCAGGCATTGGAGTAACTCTCCACAGGTTCATGGAGTCCCTTGGGCGAAGGTGTGATCTGAGGGGGTACACTAGGTGTCAGCAGTCATAACAAGGTATCACTGCTCAGATGGTGCCCAGACGGGCACTGGGTACACATATGGACAAAGAAAGATTGCAGAGAGGGGTTAGTAAATAATACGAACACTGGCAGTCCCATAGCAAAATGTCACAGTTATACTGGCATGTATAGCATGCGCCAGCAGCAGTAATTACCGTGAGCTATGGAGATTGTTGTTGGAAGGCTAAATCAAAAAAGTAGGTCTTCAGTCGGGATGTAAAAACTGAGACCGATTTGGCATCCCGTACTATCTAGGCAGACTATTCCACATGCCAGGGCTTTTACTTTTATGTATGTGTGGAAAGATGGGATGCATTCTGCGATCGTAGGTATTATTGTAAGTATTGAGTATTGAGCATTTTAAACTGGTTTCATGTTTGGTTTATCTGTTGTTTTTTAGTGGAACTCGAAGTAAGTTATGTGTACGAGAGCCCCTAGGTGGACATCTGACTGGAGGTCTGGGTGTAATAATAGTAGCTATAGTACAGTTTGTCTGTTATCAGATAGACCTAGTTCTGATTGTATTTTAGGGAATGCCTAGTTGTGTATTTTAGGGAATGCCATGTTATGGTGACCCTAGGTTGTCTGTAGAAATACAGCGGGGATTCTGATAAAGTTGAGCCTGATAATGTTGAAGAAAAAAAAAAAAAAAAAACCTTTTTCTGAAGAAATTGTAGGCATTATTAAGTACTTAAAATGTAATAACAT
>JABJVR010000281.1:0-14463 GCA_025773905.1 Chitala chitala | reverse complement strand
CAGTACCAATGGGCAGAGTGCAGTGCTCAGCTGCTACTTCAGTACCAGCTGCTATTCTAGTACCAATGGGCAGAACGCAGTGTTCAGCTTTTACTCCAGTACCAATGGACCGACTGCAGTGTTCAGCTGCTACTCCAGGACCATGAGCAGACTGCAGTGTTCAGCTGCTGCTCCAGGACCATGGACAAAGCACAGTGTTCAACTGCTACCCTAAGACTATTGACAAAGCACAGTGTTCATCTGCTAGTCCAGGACCATGGACAGAAAACCATGTTCAGCTGCTATTCCAGGACCATGGAAAAAGTGCAGTGTTCAGCTGCTGCTCCAGGACCATGGACAGACCGCAGTGTTCAGCTGCTGCTCCAGGACCATGGACAGACCACGGTGTTCAGCTGCTGCTCCAGGACCATGGAAAAAGTGCAGTGTTCAGCTGCTGCTCCAGGACCATGGACAACACACAGTGTTCAGCTGCTAGTCCAGGACCATGGACACAACACCATGTTCAGTTGCAACCTCAGGACCATGGAAAAAGTGCAATGTTCAGCTGCTACCCCAAGACCATTGACAAAGCACAGTGTGCAGCTGCTAGTCCAGAACAGGACTGTGGAGAGTGAGCAATGTTCTGATCGTACTTGGACAAAGTGGAGCATTCAGCTGATAGAGCAGGAACTCCTCTGTGTGTGTGTGTGTGTGTGTGTGTGTGTGTGTGCGTGCGTGCGTGCATGTGCTGATTCACATGGTCTTAAATTTTTTGGTTTCATGGTTCAGCGAGTCTCTGTTGTATTCAGTTAACATATTTTAGTTTAATCATACCAGTGCTTAATGTTTTACAGTTAGAGATGACTGACCAAAATTGTGAAATCATGACTATTAAATGTGAATGAATTAACCTTTCAGGAACTCATCTGGCATTGTGCCATTTATTATGACTTTGAACTGGATTTTTTGACAATTGTATATTTGCCACAGTTATCACAGGCTATATGTCTCCTATTCAATGACAAATAAATCATTGAGACAAAAAAAGAAGCACTTGTTCTATAAAGCTCATTTGTAGGACTTTGCTGCAAGCTACATATTTTACATAGCATAACATATACAAATGTTATGCTGCTTAAAATGGGTATAAAATCCTCCAGTTTTAGCATGTCATAATATCCAGAGAACAAGGTTCAATACTAATCACCCTGGGCATACAGTTACGTCTTTTTCCATCTGCTCTTTCACTATGCCATTGATGATCTGACAGAAAAGTCAAATCTCTGACAGCTCACCAAGAAATGTTTGTAGTGTCCCATTTTAAACTGTAGCGCTGCAGATTAACAGGTTCTTCAAGAACGTGTTCCACATAATGAATCAATATTTGCTTTAAAGAATTTTCTTTGTGAAGATAAGGGAAGATAACAATAACAGGTCACAGTAAGAACAATGTGTGATGAGGTATCAGGAAGACATCTCTTTCATTTTCCTTTCACATTGAAACAAGTGTTTTAGGCAGAGTATTACCAAGCTTAGTACTATAGGTAGGCAGGGCATTACTAAGCTTAGTACAATGGGTAGGCAGGGCATTACCAAGCTTAGTACTATGGGTAGGCAGGGCATTACCAAGCTTAGTATTATGGGTAGGCAGGGCATTACCAAGCTTAGTACTATAGGTAGGCAGGGCATTACCAAGCTTAGTACTATGGGTAGGCAGGGTATTACCAAGCTTAGTACTATGGGTAGGCAGGGTATTACCAAGCTTAGTACTATGGGTAGAGGCAGGAGAACAGCCTCAAATTCTGGGCCCTGTTCATCCATACTCTTTGAGGGCCCCCTAGCATCCGCCCTAAGAATGTTGGAGGCACCTCCCTTTTTTCAGGCACTGGGTAAACAGTTTCAGTATTACCCCCAGTTTAATGCTGCTGGGGGTAGTGAAGGGGCCATAATAAACTGGTAAACACCTAACAGGTCTTGAGCAAATGTCCTTTATGATTTTTACCAATGTCAAAATTCCAAAACACTACATGTTCACATGGCACAAGCCAGCTTACACACCTTAAAAAATTTCTTTATGCCAATAAAAATGATAAAAATAAAGGAGTCTGTTTAATAAACTCTTAAAGGAACCTACAGTCACTTAAAGCTTTAAGTGTCTAAAAACGTGTTGTTGGCTGAGTAATCATTTGCCTTTTAACTTTTCACAGCAGCGGTGATATAGTCCTCCATTAGCTCATACATTCAGCTAACCAGATGCAGTGCAAATTCTAATTGGTCATTTTATCACACTTTCGTTTTATGCCAGAAAGAGTATAAACAAAATAGGCTAGTCAATTTATGTGAGGGCGTAATACAAAAAAAAAGCAGTCAAAAAGAAAAAATCCTTCTAAAGGGATATGCTTGTTCTTTGTACCGTATGACTGAAGAGGTTTTCAGCTAGACTCATGATGGTTAAAGTGGTGGACGAACAGATAGTTTTGGTGCCCTGCACTCTCAGGGTTTTTGGTATGAATGCAGAGAAATCTGCTTAGTTCTGATGGCAGCAAATGTGATCTTTATACACCAGCTGTTCCTCTAAGATATTTCTTAGTGAAGGACCAGAATAGCACTGAAATTTGCATCTGTAAAGATGGGCTACTTCTAATTTTCTGTTTTGATGTAATTTGTATTGTTTTTTTATTTTATAAATACAGTTCTGAGATTCATACATCTTACAATTTTGCACCATGTTTGGGAAATAAAAAAATTACTTCAACTATACTTTGAAATCATCTTCTGTACAAAAAAGTAAAAACAAAAGCTTCATTGATTTTTATGCTGTGGTTCTCTAACAAGATATTTTAGCTCACCTTTTACAAATTATGTTTGCCATATAGTAAAACACCCACTGTCGACTGTGAAATTGTACGGTATTCACCAATATGACCTCTGTTCCAGAGAAATATGGGCTAAATATTCATCAGCTTACTATTCACTCCAGGTTGGAAAAAGCAAAATAATGTTATCTTTAAGACATAAACTTTCTTCAGTCAACAAACTAAATGTGGCATACAGTTAGTCAGTCAGTCATCTTCTAAACCACTTCATCCTGTTATGGGTCACGGGAAGCCTGGAGCCCATCCCAGGACACATAGGGTGCAGGGCAGGGGACACCCAGTGCGGGGCGCCAACCCACTGCAGGTGGCATACAATATTTCATTTAAAAAGTGTGTGAATGGTCATGCTTTTATATCAGTTCTAAACCTGCAAGGAATCTAAAATGGCTGTATAAACATATTTTGAACTACTATTTTTCTGGTGCCATGGACCCCTTTGGCAGTCATGTCAAGATTCTGGACATCAGGGAAAAAAGTTTGAATTATGAATAAATAAAAATGTAGGGTTAAAAAGCAGTTACTGAATAGAGAAGATTTTGTGGTGTAGCGGATAGCATTGCTGTGTCACACCTTCAGGGTTATGGGTTTAAATCTCTGGTTTCCTCCCACAGTCCAAAGACACTGAGGTCAGATGAATTGGGAAATTTAAATTGTCCTTGGTGTGTGTGTGCGTGCCCTGTCTTGCACCATAGGCTGCCTGGGATGGGCTCCAGGCCGTCTGTGTCCCTGCAAAAGGATAAATGGACTAATAATAGAAGAATAGTTAGTGAAAATAAAGATGCAAGGACATTCTGAAATCCCTCTGAGGATCCGTTAGACCCCCAAAATTCATGAATAAACATCACTGTATATGCATCCTCTAAGCACAGTGTGAGATTCAAACATGCTGAAAACTGTCAAAATGTCTGAAAACCTCTAATACACCAATGTTTTTTAGAGAACACAAATGGGACAGGACCTCAGCAGAAGTAAGAATCTGCCTTTATTATCAGAAATTGTCACAAAATAAGTCAGGTTGGTTTCTAACATAACTGGTTGTTACACATATTGTAAGTGATACAGTCAGACCAGGAATAAATTGGGCTGTAATAACACAAAGGTGTATATATACACTTGTACTTCTGTTCTCTATATATATATATATATATATATATATATACACACATACATACACACACACACACCCTGCAGTCCCTGGGGAGCTCGGCGTTCAGTGTCTCGCTCACGGACACAGCTGACAGCCGGGCTTTAAGATAAGAGATTTCTGCATCCCAGCCTGATGGTCTAACCACTGAGCCATCAGGCCATTATCTTCTGTTTAGTGCTTTTAGAGTGGCAACAGTTGTTGGTTTTGTTCTTTTTAAAACTCCTTTGTCTTTCTGCAATTGAAGAAAATAGTTCTGGTAAACAGACAACTCTAAACTTTCCGAGGGCGTGTGACAATGCTGTGCACCTGGACCAGGTGCAGAAAGCCACAATCCCAGGGAAAGTCCTGTAACTGAACTTCAGTGAAAATTTTCCATGGAAAAATTAATTAAATGATAATTGATAAAATAATCATTAAAATAATACTAGCATTTAAAAACTATTATTAATGTGTTCATTGAAATGCTTTATCTTTAGGGTGTATAACTAGCTTAGAACAGTATCACTAAAATATCAGCGCTGAATTTATATGTCAATTTTTAAATCAGTCTTACAGTTTACATTGTTAATTTTGGTGTTAACATGTAATTTTCCTTTTCTGCTTTATGTCTCTAACTGCTTTTATGGTGTTTCTTTTCATCACAGTCTTTCTCCAGCTGCTAGTTTCTCTTTAGAGCCAGTGATACAGATTTAATTGTCCTTGGAGATATAAGAATGAATAAAGCAATCTGTGTTGTGGAGATGTTAATCTATATCAGTTCCTTTGCAAACTCACAGGAAATAATAAATGGTGAGCACAGACATCAGGCCTGCTGAAAAGTGAAGGGAAATACAACCTTTATCTTAGCAGCATCCTGTCAACGGAAATTTTGTTAAAAACATGCTTGCTTTTCTTGCGTATATTGAGGAAGACAGTTTGACAGTGAGGAGTTTGCAGCACTACATGTCTTAATTACACTTGCAGTTCAGAGGTTTTCCTGAAACATTTGCATGTAATTATATTTAACAACATCATCGCTGGTGATGCGTCATATTCAGAGGGAGGTCGGCTTGTGCGCTCTCTATTTCATCAGCGGATCTGTTGTAGAGCCGTCTTGACTTGAGCTCTGTTTCTATGGTCCCACAGTTGGAAGGGAAGGGGGAGACACTGGCAGAGAGAGACAGAGAGAGAGAGAGGAAGAGAGAGAGACAGAGAGAGAGAGAGGAAGAGAGAGAGACAGAGACAGAGAGAGAGAAGAAGAGAGAGAGACAGAGAGAGAGCGAGAGAGACAGAGAGAGGAAGAGAGAGAGACAGAGAGAGAGACAAAGAGAGAGAGACAGAGAGAGATAGAGAGACAGAGAGAGAGGAAGAGAGAGAGACAGAGAGAGAGAGAGAGACAGAGAGAGAGAGACAGAGAGAGAGGAAGAGAGAGAGACAGAGAGAGAAGAAGAGAGAGAGACAGAGAGAGAGAGAGAGACAGAGAGAGAGAGAGAGGAAGAGAGAGAGAGGAAGAGAGAGAGAGAGAGGAAGAGAGAGAGACAGAGAGAGAGAGAGAGAGAGGAAGAGAGAGAAACGGGGGAGAGACGGGGGGGGAGAGAGAGAGATTGACAGAGAGAGGCTCTGCATGTGCAGCAGTGGTCAAAAGCAAGGCTGACAATCATTTCAAATATAATTTGCTTTGATTTGTTCTAAAGGTTTTTTTATGCTGACAAATGCCGGAGTGCTGATGTTTTTTTCTCAAACTGTACAGGAGACTCAAACTCTGTCCGTGAAAAGTGAAGGGGTTGGGGCATTAGTAGAGTCATGAGGTTTTAAAATTACACAAGAAGGGGCATTTTAAAAAGACAATATGACTTTGAAATCTAGTCATTCTCAAATTTCTCTTTTATTCCACAAATTTGTCTGGATTAAGAAGCAAAAATACGGTCTATGTCCATGCTGTTTAATATTTAAAATGAGTCAATGCACATTTTCATGGTTGCCATGACTGCTGATATGAGATAATTCGGTATCATTTGTAGGGCAAAACAGTTGCATTGTTTTTTTCTCTAATGTGTCCAAGAAAATCTCCAGTATATTACTGAAAGTTTTTGATGAAAATAAGAGACTTCAGGTATCAATGTGATTAATTTCTACGCATCTTGTAGCAATTCTGCCAGCCACATTCAGAAAAAAGTGCTTATCTATTAGGTACACTGACATTGAAAATTTATCACTTTTGTGTAGCTCAGAGATGCTGAAACAGCAAATGCGGATATATAATCTTTGTATAGGATGCAAAATCTTGTGAGTCTTATATTGTTAGGGTGAATGTTTGCTTTTATTGTACAGTCTTGTTTAAATATTTACATTTACAGTATTATGGGAACCATCCATCCATCCATTATCTTAACCGCTTATTCCTGGTGAGGGTCGCGGGATAGCCTGGAGCCCATATGGGAACCATTCAATTGGTTATTTATATTTGCCCTGGCAAATAAAAAAAATATATATCAGATATGCAGAGTTTATTGTTAGTTTTTATGGAACCAGTTCAGATAAACTCTGTTCTTATTCCTACAGCCTGTTCTTTCCCCCCTATTTATGAGGCCTGAGGTAAAAAAAATCAACATTCACAGCATAACGGAAAGAGCTTAACTTAGTCTAAGTACTGAAAGTAGTACAAAGACATAGATGAACAGCACTGCAAACAACAAGCAGCAGAAGTACCGAGGGAGAATGGAAAGACACGGTCAAAGAGTCAGGGGTCAAGATCATGAAGCATCCCAGTAAAAAACATTGGCAAGAAAGTTAGTCAGCCAAGAAACTGGCAGCATTAGAAGCTGAATGGTTTATCATGAGGAAAATCCTGAAATTTAACCTCAGACATGGTAAAAGAGAACCGAGTGCTGATTTACACATTTACAAAAGGATCTTGTGTGCGTGTGTGTGTGTGCAGCTGTGTATGATCACACTCTTCACTGTGCATTGTGACTTTGTGGGGTGTGCGTGTGTGAAGACATCTAACCAACATGGTCATCTCATGCAATTTTTTTCTCTTGCACTTGACATCAGTTCCATAATTTAATTTCATTAAAAGAATTAAAGAAGCAGATAATAAAATGAACAAATACTGTAGATATGTTTCACAAGATTTTTTGGCATTCTAGTGTAACAAAACTCAGATATTAATATCTGTACAGACACACATATTTGTAACAGGTGTCTCTGTTTTGCCCGATGTCCTCCTTCTATAACTTTGCCTCCTCATTTCCTCATTTGTCTTTATGGAGTGTTTTCACCTGTTCTGTGCTTCCTGTTGGTCCCAATATTAGGTTTCCCGTTTTATTGTAGTGCTGAAGTCCTTTGGATGTATTTTCCTCACTCTAGCAATTCTTGAGATGGTTTTGACATTTTTGTGCCTTTCCCTGTGCCTTCTTTGATCCGAGTGTAGTGAATTTTTGGCTTATGTCTCCTGTTTTTGTTTTTTTCTATAGTTTGGCTTTTGTGGTAGTTTAGCAGTAAACTCTCTGCACATAGACCCGCTCTTCCTGCTGTCTTCTGTCCCACCATGACAACAGCTGTCCTTTAATAAGGGTCTAATGTGTGTTTGTATTGGCTCAGTGAACTGTGAGCAAAATATGACATAAACAGCTAGGAAGTGAACTGATCTGTCCCCACGGGTCACAGTAGGAGCCCCCACTTCCCACTCAGGCATTTCATTTTCCACATTCTGCACAAACGAACAATGCAGAATATCCTGTTAGGAAACTGAGATGTTTAGCAATGTGTGTCAAATCCCCGGCTTCCAAAGCCCAACAGTAAACGTCAGCAAGACTCATAAGACCTGACAGAACAGCAACAACAAATGCAGGAAAAATTACTTTCCTGAAAATTTTTTAACTTACAGGCAACAGCTGTTTAGCTGTTTTCCCAGTGTTTCATGGTAAACAATGCCAAGTTCTACACAGAACCGTAAGGCAGGAAGTGTACTTCCTTGTAGATTAAGGACACAAATTCAAATAGAGGGGTAGTGTCCTCCCATCTTCATACTGATGTGCGTATGTGTGTGTGTGTGTGTGTGTGTGTGTGTGTTGTACTTGGAAGGAACTTCACATTCTGACAGCCTACTTACTACAAGAAGCATGACCAAGTGTATTGCACATAGCAGCATTTTCAGGGCACATGTCTTTTCCTGCTGATGCAGACACAGTAGGTTCTTCTGCATCATTGAGCTAGATGCCAAACGGTTCCCAGTTGGTGCCATAAGTCTGAGCCTTCTGAGCTATAGAGTTTCACCACTATACTGAGCAAATAGACGTAGCAATTTTCTGTGGGTGCTGCATCTTTTAGTTTCATCGCATTTCATCACATTTCCAACTCCCTTTGAGGTTTGATAGTGCTGCTATATGTTTGCAGTGGAGCGCTGCCATGGCTCCTGTGCTAAACATATGTTTGCTGAATGTGTGTTGAATTTTTTGAGATGCTCTATAATCAATGCATATTATTATGTAGGGAAGATAGACTATAATTACATAGAATTATAGCCTCTTTTTCACCTGCATACTATACCTATATACACAAGTGTGTTTGTGAGATTATAATTTGTATACAAAGTCTGTATAGAAAGGAGAAATCTTCCTGGACAAAATCACGGAAGATGAGGTTTGCCTGTTTATTTCATCCGTGTCACCTTCAGATGTTTTGTAGCAGTACCAATAGTATCTGAATTTTTATCAGATTTTTTGCTATTAACGTTCTTGGGTTTTGATACTCAAATTTTAGTAGAAAAAAAATCTTAATTTATTTGAAAAAAAAAACCATGAAAATTATGTAACTGAAAATAATACTTAGTGGTACTGCAGTGGCTGTAAGTGTTTGTTCTATATTGTGTACAAATGTAAACAACAAAATGAAATTCCACCTACTTCAAACTTATATATTCCACTTCTGTTGGTCACTATAGTACGAGCACATTACAGAACATCCCCTTCTTTAATTAAAACTTTTGCACTTATTGTTTTAACATAAATGTTATCATCAGGTATTTGTCACTGAGCAAGATATAATGAAAAGCAATGGAATGTGCAATACTGTGTGTAATGTTTCGTTGCAAACTATATGGAAACAAACTCATTAAATTCCCTCGTTAACTGTATCATAATTAGATAATTTGTATTATTAATGAAGTGTATTTTTATCATATACGATGCCATTTTTGTTTCTAATAGACCTTCCTGGCTTTTCCACCATTGGCTCTGTTTCAGCACCCTGGATTTTGGATGATGTTCCTGGTCCTGTCTTTTCGTGTGGAAGTGCTCAAAGCTCTGTTAGATGATTTTCTCACTTTAGTGTCCTGCTTGTTACATACACGTTGAGCTGTGTGTTCTGGTTCTGGTCATCAGGCTGCTCTATAATTAATGCAGGCTAACATCACGGTGTATTTAATTAGTTTTAATAAACCATTTATTAGCTGTTTTATTTACTGCTTCCAGTAGAAAAGATGATTTAAAAAATTGTGACATTCTAAATTAAACAGACATGATCACATTTTATTATAACCTTGAGGCCTACAACAGTTGTAGGTCAGAACTATACATTCTTCACACTATGGAATCCGAGACAATGTAAACACTATCCTTTACTGCATAATCTACAAGTACAGAATCCTCCAAGATTATTGGAACAGCCAGTCCAATTAATTTCTTTTTGCTGTACATATAGCATATACCATAACTACTTTTGTTTTTATCTTATTCAGTATTAGTTCTTGTCTTTTCTTTTGTATCTTCTAAAATAGCTGTGTTTGAAATATTTTAAACTATTTTCTTTTCACCACTATGCACAATTAGTCAGAATAAACTCGTGTTTTCCCCTTTATAAATTATAACTCTTGTATATGGGAAGACCTAGACTGGGTCATAACACTGCGGACATTCATGTTTGACCTTTGACTCTCCCTTGAATATATTACAGTTCTAGTTACTCTCTCTTTACGGCTTTATGATCTTCCCAGCCGGTATTTTGTTTTCCAGTGAGATGTCTGTTATTAATTATTACTACACTGTTTTATTACAGATGCTGAAAGTGTGAAATCTGCAAGATTTTATGTGTAATTTGAATAAGTAACTTAATATACACTCTCCCTACAGAAGGACCTGTCCCTTTTCTCTCTGGGTTCTGCTTTTCTGCTTTTTACATTTTTAGAGATGACACTGTAACTTTATTGATGTGTGGAAATAAGTTTTTATATCACATCACACATAGAACAATGTGTTTTTTTAACCAAATATTCTTTCTAGTAGCTTAGACTTCAGGTGTTACTTGTTTCAAAATGTTTTATTTATTTTTCATTTTAATTCTAAAATGTTAGCAAAGTCACAGACACAAAACTTCATAGAGCTGTTATATTGACCAAACTGTGAATGGATTTGTGCCAAATTAAACATTTCAGAAAGTCTTTTTTCAAAGATAAGTTTCCTTTAATGTGTGTGTGTGTGTGTGTGTGTGTGTGTGTGTGTGTGTGTGTGTGTGTGTGTGTGTGTGTGTGTGTGTGTGTGTCCTGCGGTGGGTTGACGCCCCGCCCTGGGTGTCCCCTGCCCCGCGTCCTGTGTCTCCTGGGTTGGGCTCCAGGCTTCCCGAGACCTTTAACAGGATAAGCGGTTTGGAATATGAATGAATTTTCTTTTGTTCTGTGACTTTTATGTTTTCTGTCTCAATGAAGGTTTCTAATTCTGTCTGATATACAACGCAATGCACGCAAGTGATGTACATGTTATATTTCATTGATTACTGTCGACTGTGACTTTTGTGACTTTGCCATAATTACATGTACACTCAACCCTATTTTAATTTTTTTTTTACAAAATTTACTAAATGTTAATCTACAAGAGGACAATAAATGGAGTGAAGTAGTAATCACACCAGATTCAGAGATTATTGTCATGTACAACATACAATGAAGTTATACTCTACATATATGCACACTAACATGCAAGAACAAACACACAATTTTACTCACCAAGGAAGTGGTGTAAGTAACACACAAAGTAGACTGGAGATACACAACAGGAAATAACACAGACACTAAGTACCCATCACAAATCACCGGTCTTTACTGAAGCTTAGAGTCTGCAGCAGTGCATTGTTATTGGGAACACAGCAGGTAAAAAGGCAAGATGTGAAAATTAAAGCACAAAAATACTTATAATTACTGCAATGAGACAATAATGCAGAAACAGTGAGAAACAGGTAAGTGGAGACTATTGAACTGATTACTTAGATGCAACTGAATGAGACCGTGTCAGGCAGGGCTGTGAATCGGTAAGTGTATCACATTGTGTGGGTGCTATGTCAGCGTGTGCTTCTTTTTGTAAATTTACCATGTGGATTTTCTGGGTGTGGGAAAAACAAGTAGATCACATCTTAACCAATATGTTGCCATGGTAACTTGTGTTGCATGCCTAATGTCCGCAGCAAGTTAACTTCAGATCATGTGTTGGGAACAGCAGTGGGACCAACCAGCAGACAGAAAATTTAAAATTTAATTTAAATTTAAAATCTTGTGAAAAATCAGAACAATTTTGTTATGTTTTCTGACCATTACTCCACCTTAAAAGAAGGTGCCACAAACACTGCCATAAAAGAGGGATTTTGTAGAATAGCCAGAAAGTGGCTTTAGAAAGTTGTTGTACAGAATGTTTTTTAAATTAAGGGGTTCTTGTAGTTTAATGTGTGGGTTCCAGTGGGATTACTGAATCTACTTCAAGCGGCATCTGTGGCTGAGCCTACTTGCAGAAGGGTTTATTTCACAGAGGGGGTCAATAGAAAGGGTAGAAGAACATCAAATAACACTAATTAACTAACATAGGTCAAGCTTTACACAACAGATCTACAGCACCTGGCAGAGGACAGAGCATTTATATGGAGAGGATTTATATAGGGAAGAGTGAGTAATGTGAGACAGGTGACAGTAATTATTTAATTAACTAAGAAGTCTCAATATATTGATGAAGATTCTCAGTCATCCAGGTGGAGCTGTCTGGAAGTTGAATTATATCAACTGGACTTCTTACTTCTTGGTAGGAACAGTTCACTACTCATCTACATAGCTTCTTCATCCTGAGTCAAAATTATTTATCCTCCAGGCTGGTTAACTCACTTGGATAGGCTCGTTGGCTAAACAATGGCAGCGATGTTAATATCCTGACTCTTGCTACCTTGTCCAGCGCAAGAGAGTCGTTAAGGGTGGCTGACCTGGAGGACGTGGGAAGGGAACTTCACCTTCCTGGGGACTGATGCAAAACCAGCATGAAAAATAGGACACAGGTTGTAAGTGAGGCCTTCACCTCTATTAAGGGACGGATTTGCGTGTGCTCTCTACTCAAAGCTATCTTATTGAAGAAAGCTGATAATCAGCATCATGACATGTTTTAGAGCTTATTCCACTTTCCAGGTTGTAGACAACAAAAAAAGAGTTTAAACTATGGCCTTAAAATAGGACTATTTGAACTTGCTTCCTGAGACAGGCCCTAGATATAGAAGTATACAAATATGTCATAAATGTTCATTGGATAAGTATTATTTTATGAGTACTTTAATTTGCAAATGCTTGAAAAATTCACCATGAAAACATTTGAATTTTGAATCAAAATTAAAATTTTTATACTGTATTGTAAGGTATATTTCAGAACTAAAGTACTCTAGGGCAGCTCTTTTGCAAAAGGCACTATATAAAAGTAAATTAAACTTGAAATCAAGACAAATGTTTTTATGCAGATGAATAGCGATATTTTTCTTGGGAATTTCCTGAGGACTAATTGTGTTTTTCTAGATAATGGTTGGAAAAATGAGTAATGTAATGGAACTAGATTGGGAGCAGCTCCATTTACAAGCCTCACTAAATTAATTACTTAAAAAATTAATGGAACAGAGTATATGAAGCCAAGATATCATTAAGCTAAACATAATTACAATGTGGACTCCTAATGACATCACATCAGGCAATATGTTAGAATCCGCAGTGCCTGTTGTAGAGAACATCTGTTTGCACCTAATATAATAAATACCCTGAAGGTATTTCAATGAGTCTTATTAGCTGTAAAAAAATTAAAACCAACATTTTAGGCAACCGTTTGCTTAACTTAACCCTCCAACTGCCATATAATTTTTTATCTTATTTGCTCACATATTTTTCTCAAAGAAACACCATGATGTTAGCAGTGCAGTGGCACAACATGAGAAGAATAATTGATTTAATTAAAGGCTATTGAGGCCAAATCATCTTTGGAAGGTGTTCAGGACTGGGTTTTAGTACAAGGCCTTCTGTCTTCTGGGCGCATGGCTTGTCCAGACATGAGGGCAGAGCTTTGGCTTATCCAATAGCATCGGCATTCTGGATCTTATTGATCTTCAACTACTGTTTGATCATGATTGGTTGCCAGTTGCTTGCCTGCTTTACAGTCACCCCTCCCCATTTAGTTGCCGTAGCGATTTTAGCATCATTACAAAGTCAATATCAATGTCATTTATGTGCTAAGTAGGGCAGTGGACTGTGAAGTGCATACTGCACTCAAACATTTTAATGATATTTATAGCTGGATGGCTTAAAATCTCTGTACTTCTTTTACTGTATAATGGAGTTTGGTAAATTACATATTTCTGAACTATAAGAAGATATCAGTTAACTAAATTATCACCTCTTAATATTTACCTGCAGTCACCGAAACTCAGTAAATTATATTATGTTAGGACAACATTCATATTTTCACATACATTATAAACATTGAATACAATAAACCCAAATTTTTACATTCATACGTTTTATTTGACTTTTTCCTAACATGACTGTTCCTCATAGGTTTGTCAAAAAAATGTCATTCCTCCTAAAATGTCAAATTAAATAAAACATATATAGTACATGCATTCCATCCATCCATCCATTCTCTATACTGCTTATCCAATTCAGGGTCATAGGAAGCCTGGAGCCCATTCTGCCCTGCACCCTGTGCCTCCTGGAGGACACCCTGTGCAGGGTGCAAAGCCCCCACAGGGCACATAAGTGCATTTCAGAAGTTTGAAAATATACATTGTATAAACAGATCTGGAAATGACTAGAAAAACGTTTTTGTGTCAAGCTAATGTGAAATCCCACCTAGACCAACAGTCTTGTTCATTACTCCAATTATGCCTCATGAAATGGTATTTTGCAGATGTGATAAATGTCCCAAGGCTTGTGTTTCCCTAACTGCCCAGTGGAGGGCTAGATTTACCCTGCTCTGATAGGGGGTGTGGTGAAAAATGTCAGGGGGGTGTATTGTTACAGTCAGTATGAAGGCAACTAAGTATCTTTATTAAATGTTGTAATAAAACTAAAACCCACAGAGTGTGAGTGTGAGTGTGAGTGTGAGTGTGAGTGTGAGTGTGTGTGTGAGTGTGTGTGTGTGTGTGTGTGTGTGTGTGTGTGTGTGTGTGTGTGTGTGTGTACACAGTGGGGATCACAAT